>BMAO01025591.1:0-116371 GCA_019973975.1 Trichonephila clavata | reverse complement strand
TTTTATTTATTCTTAAGGTATCCGACTACGTTGAAAATGCCATTTTCGGTCAAAAATCGCATTTCCTTTTTATTTTACCATTTTAAAGTTCAAGCAATTAGCTTTCTAAATCTGTCTTTGTTTTGTCTGTGCGATAATTAGAAAAAAAGTTACAGATGTTTAAAATATTTTTACAGCTGTCATTCGAAACCGGAAGTGGTGAAATCGAAACCGGAAGTTGTCTGTTTAACATGCTTTTTACCGATAATTTTTGCATTTTCAACCCATTATAATTTTAAAAACTATTTCTGACAATTTTTTTAATTATTTAATTGATGGGCAACAATTTCGATCTTTTAATTCGAATCTTGCGATTGGCAACATTTGTTTCTTCTGACCTCACATGTTTTTTGTTTTGATTTGTGCCTTACGAATTTTGATCCTAAATTTCTTCTAAAAACTTAACTTTTTTCGATTTAATTGTACAATCGTTGATGGTTTCTAGACATTCTGCTTTTAAAAATTCAAGTTATAATGGTTCATAAAACTATAAAAATAACTTCTTGAAAATGCAACAGTGGACTGATAACAGTAGATTGGTAACAAAAACATTGGAAGTAGCAAATATTCAAACTTGTAATGAACAAAAACTGGATTCACTGAAGAATTTTTCACAGTGCAACGAATGTTTTAATTGAACATTAAGAGGTTATGGAATATTTTATTTAAATATTTTGGGAAGTATGTTTTTCTCAATTTGTGTTTCCTTCAATTGTTTTGAGAAGAATCTGTACCTGCATGAAGATTACTTGTTTGGACTGACTTCTAATGTGACTTTAAAATGCTCCAAATGTACTTTTATTGTCAATTTTTCAGCTACTAAAAAGCTTAAAAACCAAACTTCAATTAATTTGCAACTTATTTGTGGAATGTGAGTTATTGGAAGATGACATTTGTCTGCGAAAAAGTTACGTGCTAAGCTGAATATGTTATGCCGTATGGCAAAAAGAGCATATAGACTTTGTGAAAGAAATATCTTGGCTGCTGCTACATCAACGGCTAAAGATGTCATGAATGCTGCTGTGTTGGTTGTAAAAAGCATTACAAAATGTTCCAACACGTCAATTGAGAATGTGGAATATCCGTTGACGACAGATACATGGACATTCTTCCCTAAAAGTTTCTATAGAAACTTTATCCATCGCCACTGGGAAACTTCCAGATTAGGAAATTATGTCTAAGTTTTGTAGAATTCTAAATGTCTAGTCGAACATGCGTGTTCCTGCATTCATCTGGTATTTACTTCAATCATGGAATCTGTTTGTGCGTACAAAATCTTTGTGTGATTTTATACCACGAGATCTTAAAACAATGTTGATTTCTATGGTGTGTGATGGTGATTCCCAAGGATACATTTTAGTTAAAGATCTATTTGATGTCAACAGTGTCATAAAATGAGTGCCTAATATACTTCTAAGAAAGAGTGAGTATTCGGCAAAGAAAACTTAGAAAAAGCCAGAAAAACCTCGGTGGGAAAGAAAACTTTCCAGTGTTATGATTAATAAAATTCAAAACTATTATGGCAGTAACACCAATCACGTCAAAGCTCTGCTAAGTGCGGCATTTTTTCTCGGTGGCTCCATCAGAGAGATACCCATGTATGCACCATGCCCAAATGGAGCTGAGAGCTGGTGTGAGTATCAATGAAGAATAGCCACCGGAAAAAATATATATAAATAAAGGTGTAAGCCTTTCCAGGAAACTTTTAAATATTGTTAAACCTGTGTATACAAAGTTGTTTGATAAGCAGTTATTATAAAATTGCCTCCACGGTGTGACACAAATGTAAACAAATCATTTAACGCGTTTTTTCGGCAAAGTGTTCTGAAAGAAACTTTTATTGAGCTGAAAACATTTTCTTTGGGTACCCATATTGCTGTCATTATTTTTAACAAAGCTTTTATTTGTTTGTTTGAAAGCTTTTGGCATAAATGCAAATTATTATACACTGCGTGATGACAGATTTCTTGCCATCATTCGCACAGTGACTCGAAACAACATTCTTTGCCTTTTTAAAAATCAGCCAGAAAAAAAATATGGGGCCCAAAGAAAGTTAAAATTTAATAAAATAGCAAGGAGTGGAGGTGTTAAATATAAATCATTAGAGTTTTATTAATATACTTGTGATATTTTGTTTTGAAATTACATTTATAAAGTTTAAATGCATTTTTCTCAAAACTGTTTTTTTGTAAATTTCTTGATATTTCAAATGTGATACCTAAAGAGCCAATAGAGATACTTGTATGAAATTTTACACAAATGTTATTAATAGTATTATCTAGAGGTTGGACTAGCAGCTAAGAAATTGAACAATTTTTAGTGATTTTATAGTTGGATTTCCTTATAAAAGTATCGAAAATTTGAATGAAATTCATAGGTTGTAGCTTCGATTAGCTATAACTTTTGATTAAAAGAAAATAATTTAAAAACTTGTAGTACAACCTCTAGAAATGTGTTTGAAAAATGTGCTGCAGCAATTTTTTTTGTAAAATATAAATTATTTTTAAAAATAGAGCCTTTGAAAAAATTAAAAAAATTAATTAAAATTTCTTTAAAATTTCATTAAAATTTTAAATTTTTGTAAATTTTAATGTATGTATATTATTTATAACTGTGTTTTTTTATCATAGTGCAAAAAATGAAATTAAAAATGTAAATATTTTAGTGAATTTTAGAAAAAATAAAAAAATAGGTCTCCGAACGTAGTCGGATACCTTAAAAAACTAATATTTTGTTCAGAAATTATCTTTTAGTAGTACAATTATTGTTCATCTACCCTTTCTTACTTCAGAGAGTATTATGGAGTTATAGTATCACCAATGACATGCTTTCATTCTTCATAATTTTAAAATAAATGCATACAATTATTTTCAGCATTCTCTGTACGAAGTTTGTAGAATTGTTGTACAGTGATTTTATTAAAAACATGATATTTTATAATTTAACTCTTAAAAATTTCATAGAATAATCAAATTACTTTTCTAGGAAAGGTGAAAATGCAGTACGTTCTAAAAATATTCACTATGCATTTATGTTATTAATATTATTTCTTTACAGAAACCTACTAAATACAATCCGTGTTTCTGATACAAATACCATGGATTTCAGATTGATTCTTGATAAATCTCATTCTACGTTTATATGCAGCATGCACCCATAATGTTTATTCTTAAGGTATATAAGACGTAAAGAAATAAATGTTTAGCTCTACCTCATCTCTTTTACCTTACATTTACTTTAAATTACTAAGAAGGTTTAATTTATTCATCTTCTCACAGTTTAATTCTTAATTAAAAGCGAATTTTGAAAACCAATGAAATTGAGTTATTCTCCAATGTATGTTTATCAATAAGCTCGAAATCCTATTAACAAGCATTATTGCATTGAATGCCAATATATCATCCTTCTATGCAGAAATTGTATTAAAATTTCTGTTTGTAATCTTTATAAATTCCCATGATTGCTCCTTCATCCAACTACACTTCCTTTTTATCGCCTGTTTGAGCATTTAGAATTAATCTCCCATTGCAATTTGGAACAAATTATTCAACATCACGATTATAATGCAATGAAAAAGATTCTAGAGTGATACACATGCTTTTAACTGGAGAAGATTCCAGTAATTTAAGACCGATATCTTAATTAAACAGCAAATAAGGTGAGATAGCAATTTCACTTCTGGTCTTTTAGAAACGAGAGAAAATGTTTGGGAAAAAATAAGAGAACGGAAATTAATTTGCTAGAAATGGTGTTCAGTGGAAATCTCTTTGAAGATGGAAAATTAATTTGGAAGTGTGACACAGAAAATGAACCGCATTAGTGTTTGATTTCTGCTAATGGTAAAGTTTCTTGAATAGATTTGAGACCTGTAAGGCAGCCAAATTAAGTTGATTTAAAAGGGTGAAATATGTTTATTTCCAATATCTTTTCCTTCAGATCAAAGACATAAATTGTGTTGTTAGTTAAAAAGTCAAAATAATGTTACATATTTTCCAAGAATCAAAGCTTTCGTATGTTTAAATTTGTTAACTAGGAACCAAAAATGTATATAAAATTCAGAAATAAGAATTTAATACTTTACACAGGATTAGCTGACCTCCGGAAAACGATTCATCGGTACAAGAAAATTTTACTACACTATTAATTACACTATTACTTATTTATTATTATCAATTTTCTTTAAAATGTATGCATAATTTGTAAATTAGTTTCATCAAAAGTAGATACTTAATTCCCTTTTTAATGACAATGATATTGAGGAACGTTGAGCATTGGAATTTCTCAAGTTATTTGCAGATCAAGACGTTGACGATAAAATGAAAGTAAGCAACGATGAGTCAATAACGCACCAATCTATCTGCTAACAATAAATAAAAGTCATCCACACATCCAGTTGTAATAAGATCAATGTCTTTTGACCTTTATAACATTGGTATAACTCCTAAGTCGGTTTCGTGATAGTGAACAAACCAAAACACATGCAAGCATGTACAGTTGCTAAAGCGCGACGTCATTTTGGAGATAACCTTAACTAGATCGCTAACATTTTCTCTCTATAACGAGGTTGTTCTCAGCATTAGGTCATTCAAAATTTTATTCAGAGGGTTTGTGGTATGAAAATTAGGCCAATCAGTGTTTAAAGAGACAGTGACACGCAATCTTTACCATGATAGTATACGATATCTCCCTTTTGATGTGTGAAGCAGCTGAGCTGAGTACCTTGTCATTAACAAATTTTCTAAGTCTTCAGAAACCAGATTCGAACTGATAGGAAATTCGTCTTTTATTTTATAATTCCGATCCATATGTAAACATTGGTGAATATTACCCTGTAAATCAAGATGCAGATTCCACAAATAAATGACAATTAAACCAGCCAATGATTAATCAAGCTTTGGTTAGCATCTGATGTAGAATCTAATTTTTTTTTAAATCGTCATTTGGGAAAGGATTGATATTGGCCAACTGATTCACAGTTTGCGTAATTGCAATAGCTAATTTAGGTTTTTAAAAAGTCCTTGACATTTCTATCCTAAATCCTTGTGCAATTTCCAAGCAATCCCCAATTTCAAGGCAAGAAATTATTCTTGCGGTCGTGGAAGAAATATTAATTTGCCGCGCTAAAAGTTGACCCCCTTCTTCCAAATCAATAGAGTATAGGCTTTAAAATGAAACAAATATAACTTTAAATGTTGCAAGGGACAAGTTAAAGCTTATACAAGCTGTAACACATTTAAAAACCCAATTTGTGGTAAATCTGTAGTTGTCACAGCCAAGTATGTGCATGGTTCAAATAGAGTTAATGTCTCCCTGTAAAAAATAATACAAATTTGTAGTATTATTTTGTAATGATATTTTATTGTCATCCGCTAAAGAATATGTTGTTTTGCTAAATAATATTTTGTAATAAAATGTATTACATAATATATTAACATTTATAAATTAAAGCACGAGGAAAAATAAAACACGGGGAGATTGAACTTTTTTTTCTGTTTGATAACATTTACTGAACGTATATATATATATATATTACAAAAATATACAAAAAATAGTTATATACCTAAGATATAAGGTATATAACTATTAGATAGGCTACAGATATATATGCAATATATCTGCAGTAGGAAAATTTTCATTTTAATTAGTAGTGATGAAGTGGCCAAAAAATTAAAAAGAGGCTTGTTCGTGATCACATAGTTTATTCGAGTATGCTTCTCAAACAAAGCCAAAAATACAAGCGATGGATTATTCAAATAGTAAGTATTTAGTATAGGGAAGAACCTGGAAAAAAACATTGTAAATAATACAGTAACATGTTCAGATGAAGGGAATAAGTAGTTATCTACAGAAATGACATCATTGTCTAGGGAACACTAATCCCTATTACTAAAAGCGCATCAAAACCATTAAGTATCCCATATGTCTTGGAATCGCCAATAAATCTATCAAATTTCAAGGTCTTAGGAAACAGTAATAAACTGACATTTTTTAATGCTTGAGAAAGAGATGCGTTTCGAAATGAAGTATTAGGATTTATGAATAAGATGTTATAAATAAAGGATATTCGAATTACGAGTAGATATCAATTTAAGTTATTACATATATATATATATTATATATATATATATATATATATATATATTTATCTTGAATATTTTTGTAATATATATATATATATATGTATATATATATACATCAAGACATTTAATTTTACACTCTTTATTCCATGAAATCATTTTGTAATCTGATTTCAAAAAAGAGAGAGAGACAGACAGACACGTGTTAAAAATCAAGAGTCCTTGGACACTCAAAAGCCAGATGTCTGTTCAAGTGCATTCCTTATTGAAGAGGTACATTTGAAATACTAAGTAATAAAAATTAATGGTAGGAGCGGCGAAGATCTTTTAAAGCCATGTGTTCTTCATTCGCGAACTGGGTAATAGATTTAATACTTAAGGATGTAACGGGAAAATAAAATTTAGAAGTGGTGTAGGATTTAATTTTAGTTCTAATTTAATTATCCTTACATTTTCACCTCATTTTTAAAATTGGAGTAATGGTACCCTTCTCTCTCCTAAAAACATGATAAATTTTCAATATATTCAAAACAGTACATAACAAAATATAGAAATACATTTTACACACAGTAAAAAGAATTAAGTAACACGAATAATAAAATCATATACAATAAAATAAACGAAATTATAGCAATAAAGAAAATAATAACACTACTAAAATATTCATTGATACAATGAAATTCCTTACACATAAATGTACATTAGCGTTTTCAAATCTATATTGTATCCAGAAAAAGAGCTTAACGTTTCCTCCAAATCTTTCATATTATTAGATTTGTGTTATTGCTAGCACATAGTCTATCTAATTGTAGTATATGTGTGGAAAAATTTATCATATTAAACAATAATATAATTTATAAAAAGACATGATATACAAATATTAAGATAATAATTTTCTATTAAAATATACTCAGGCAACCTTTGTAATACTACTTAATTTTGTTACATAAAATTATACACAGCTGAAATACACTGTTAAAATATAAAAGCATAGACATGAATAAAATTATATGATTAATAATATGAGAACAGTTTATATAAGACTTATACACTATTCAATACATCAGACCATATTCCTTTTACATGTATTATAAGAATATAAGTATATAAGAGTATAAGAATATAAGAGCTCTTTTATTTATCTCGATTCGAAAAGAGGAATCATCTCTAGAAAGATATCTATCATTATTATAGTAATTATTTTTCAACGACACATACAAATTAGTGTAGTAAAATTTTCACCATATTCACTTTTATTGCAAATCATCACAAAATATTTTGAGTCTCTCTGTAACTTTTTATACTTATTAATTTCATTCACAAGTTTTTCTCCTTCGCATTTCACATTCAGTAATATAATTTACATAATACTACTACCAACACATCTCTCTGACAAATCACAGATGTTCAGGGATGCTAATATGAAAACAATAAGAGGTATGCAAATCAAACTAAATAAGTTTGTCCTCTTAATTTTTCAAGACATATACAAAATCATAATGATTGGATTCTCCTCGATCCACTGTATCATTTCCAAAATCATGTTGTTAAGGCAATATGGTACCATCATCACAATTTTTTTTTTACTTTTAATATTTTATATTTGGTTTTGATTGTATTTCATAAAGGATAATATTTAATAATAATTCCATACAAATTTTTTTAAATTTATTGCGAAATTTTTGTAAAATTTAATTTTTTTTAGCTTTTTTAAGCATTTTTTAAATCCCAAAGGCTTTTTTAAATATGTTTCTTTTCTTTCAAAATTTTTTTTCCAAGTACCTTATAATATACTACATAAAAATGTGAATGGGTTTTTTCTGCTGCTTCCCTTTAATTTTTTATTATTTTTTTACAGTTAAACTTATAAAAATTTCCAAAAAAACATTAATTTTGATTTTGAAATTTTTTAGAAAAAGTACTAAACATGCTAGAGCTAATTCCATACATAGTTTTACAAAACATACATTTCAGAACAACATACATATAGTATAAAAGATTTCAAACCCAAACTTCAATTATCAAAAAAGACTTAGGGTTTTGAATAACAGCATATGTACAAAAATTCAACATGGAGAAATATGAGTTTGAAGTTTTCATTCCATGATTAGCATGATATAATATTCATCGAATAGTCTGAAACTTTAATGAAATGTTAATTAGCTTATTTAAAACTACTTACCATAAAAAATTGCACAATTGTAAAACAATTAAACAGTATACTGCCATAAGGAATATATAGAAAAAAACGAATGAAAGATCAATATTTCATAAAACTTTGTCGTGAAATATAATCTCCCCTAACACTATCATCTCCCCGTCTACCGTTAACTGTTTCTGGACATGTAGGCTGATTAGAGAATTCAAGAGACATCATTACAAATCACTATATTTATTGATACCTCTTAATCAAGGAAAGTTACAAACGCACGATTCAAATTTAAGAACAATAAAATACAATGGAGTATGAGAAGGGGTTACTACTAGCGGAACTACGGAATCGGAACTGAATCCACGAAAGATCAGACGTACAATTACAGCTAACACACGTACAGGTATTCACAAATTTCTAAATCACTAACCTTATTCTTGTAACTTCGGCAGGTCCGTTGTGGTGCAGAACTTATTGCTGGCTGGATCGGATAGTGGCTAAGGATCCACACACGACTTTCCAATTTCAATCTTCAGCTCTTTAGCTTAGCTCGTCGCGTCCCTACGAACTAATAATGTCAACAAATGAGTGTTGATTTGCCGATGCTTCAATTCATTTTACTTCAAAAATCTAACTCTTCACTTTACTACTCTCTCTTTACTACATTTTAACTCACGAAACCGGAACTTATATAATATTTCTCATTTGCATAAATCACGTTTTGGCTTCCGGTGGAGATTGGTTGAAATAAATAAAACTATTAAGAAAAATAGAGACTGTTATTTTAAGACCGTATACATCCGTCACAACCCACTCCGAGAAAAAAGCGTGACTTGTTGAAGGTCTAAATGACCTGAAAGAACTCACGTAACACGCCTAACGCTTGAAAAACTCTGAATCTGCAAAAAAATTTAACTCTCTAACACCAAAATTTTTAATTAAACTAATGACTTCTCATAAGGGAACTCCACTCCATTTTATTTATCTTTTACATATTGTCCCTACAGTGCATCCCATTCAGGCGAAGATCAGGGGAAAACCTTGCTATCAGGAAAAAACTCTGATCAGGCACTTTACTTAAGTACTAATTAATATAAAAATTTTACAATAATATCTTCATAAGACAAACATCACTTTTCATCTCATCACTATGTTCAGGGACTGCTGCCCTGAAAGGAAACTATATCAATTTCTTTCTAAAACATGACATTAAATGCACAGAACCTTATACAACTTCCTTATTGACAGAAATATGGCATACATTATATCAATTATATATATAGTTTCATATCAAAATAACCTTCATCTGGTTTCATTTTCAAAATATTCCCCAATCAATCGCGCTGCGCTATTAATGTTGTCTTTGTTAGTGATCCTAATTATGCCGCGTCCCAAAACCAGATACTACGTATACATCTTATTAATTACACACAAAAATATATGCATTTTTCACATACAATATATTACAACAAACAATACAAGTAATCTCACATATAAAGCCACTTATTTAATGTGTAGCAAAACAAATACAATCCAACTAATGTTTTTCCACAATTTGGAAAAAATATTAAATACAAAAGTTCGTTTTTCAATCAATATGAAAACGCACATAACGCAGTGACAACTTTTGTACACTAATTTTACAAAACAAAAATTTTAGACTAGCCCACATGGAAAATACTCTGAACTCTCTGTCAGAGGGAAAATAAACAAATTAGAATTATACAACCTGGCAAATCTTTAGATCCAATCTGCATAGGCTTTGTCTCCAACCACGGCCTCTGTACTGGATGACCATGTCCTAGGGCTGTCCTCTCTCCGCTCCAACCTTCTGGGTCTTCTTCTCCTGCATTGAGTCTGATGTAGTTGATATGCTCCTGCTGGGGCGTTCTCTCCTCCTGCGGGATTCCGATTCTGGCTGCTGTCCACTCGACGTCGGCTCCGGAGGTTGTAAGGGCATTTCCGTTCCTGCTGGACTGGACGGGACCTGTTGCATCTGATCTTTCTACTTTCCTCTCTGCGGGATGGTCCTGGAATTGTTGTTCCCTCCGATTGAATCTCGGATTCTACCTTTCTGCACCGCTTTCTTGGTGGACGAGACGGCATTTATGAGGACATCTGTCTTTCGTTTCTGGATGCAGGGGTCTCTGGTCTCTTCTTCCTTTGTTGCACCTCGACCCAGGATTCGGGCCTTCTTCTTTTCTCCCTCTCCGTCCAAAGTGGTATCCTTTTCCTGCAAATATACGCGCCAACCCCCGAAGAAACAGTCGACTCCGTTCGCACACGCTTTTTCCTTCTCACCTCCTCTCCATCGCATCTATCCTTGGCTACATCTCCACTACCTTCCAAATTTCCTCGATTCTGATCCTCTACGACTATTCCCATCGCTTTCTAAATGCAATACACTCGGCTGCCTATAATCCGGCCTTTCTGATGCTACTGCATTATGATGACTACTACCCGCAATTTCCGATTCGGCTACACTGTCTACTGATTCTCTTTGATGGTAAATTCTCACCTGATCCACATTAACCGTTTCTCTTTCACCAAACTTTAATATTACTAAATTATTAGTTTTCACACTCAAAACCTTATAGGGGCCCTCAAACTTTGGCATAAATTTACCCACAATTTTCCTACTCGCCGAACTCCACGGGTGAGTTTGAACCAACACTTGATCATCAACCTTCACCTTAACTTCACGTCTCCTCTTATTATAATATTTCGCCCACTTTTCATGTTGCTTCTGAGTATTTCTCCTAGCCTCCTCAAACAACTTTTCCATATTTTCGCAAACTAAGTCTGATCACATTACTAATTTCTGAAATGGGGTGATTGACTTTTTACCTAAAAATAATTCCGCCGGTGTTTTACCCGTTGTTTCATGTCCTCAAAGCATAACTAAACTCCTTGAGAAATTGGTCCCAGTTAGTATGATTATCCTCGACAAAACTCGAAATCATTTGTATAAGAGTACGATTAACCTCTCCGTTTGATTAGCTTGCGGACGATATACCACAGTATTAACATGTTTTATGTACAACCTGCGACACACTTGCTCAAAAACTTCGGATATCATTTTAGGCCATTGTCACTAATTAACTTTACAGGAGCTCCATAAAGCGAAAAATTATTTTCAAACAATGATTTGGCAATTGCCTTAGCCGAAGCTTTCCTTAAGGGAACTATTTCAACCCATTTAGAAAAATTATCTGTTATTACTAAAATAAATTTATAACGTTCTGGACTAGTGGCAGGGTATGGACCTCATAAATCTAAATATACTATTTCATTCGGAAAATTCGTTACTATCGGTATTAATTGACCAGCTGGTAATCCGTTCTTATAATTGATCTTCTGGCATCGGTCGCAGGTTGATACATATTTATAAATGTATTTCCGCATAAATGGGAAATAACACGCGTCTTTTAATTTTAACCCATTACCGCCCAGTGATCTATTTATAGATCACCTTCCATTCAGAGCTCCCAGTGAAAACGATATCTTTTAATGACTTCGTATTGCCATTTTCTGGTTTCATTACACATGTGGCCATACCCCCAAAAGAGATTTGAAGTATTCTGTGCCACAGCAGTCCAGCAGCTAGCATCTGATTTTCGCCATTTTGAAGCTTCAAAGTATAGCTTTCGATTTTGTATCCAACAGGGAAAAAAATTAAAAGTAAGTTATAATTTTTTATGAGTTTTACATTTTCAATACCTCTTTATCTATTATGGCTTATTTATATTAGAAAAATAACTGTTTTTATTATTAAAATGTAAGTTTAAACATGCTGATCTATAAATAGATCGCTGGGCGTTAGTGGTAACTAAAATAATTTTTCCCCGTTTCATTTCTTCCAGAATGTCTCGGCGTAAAGTGTTTCATTCCGCCGAAGAAGCGTTAGAATATATGTTTTCTAAGGAAATAGAGTCTGATATAATTGGTTTACCGCCTGATGTGGATTAGTTAACTGACGAAGAGTATTTTGATGATGTTGAAATGACTACTCCATCAGTAAAAGATCTGTCAAGTAATGTAGAAATTTGTGTACCCATGGAAGAAATATAAAAAGTTTACCTAAAACGGGGAACAAATTCTAAGAAAGACTTTGGAAGACCTCAGATGATGTCATCAAGATCAAACGTAATAGACTCTGTGCGTTTAGATAAAAAAAGACCATGTTATAGGAATGAGTGAAGTGAACATTAACGTGGCACTGCTTAGCAACACGAGGGCTTTTGGCGACGGTCCGCGTTATTTTGAACCATGGTCAAGTGACGCGGACGACACCTGAGGTGGCACCTTCCTCTCCTAACTACTACATCACACCAACGGTAGTAAGCTTGAGCTCTCGACAGATTTAACGTGCATCGCTCCTCTACACGGTGGGTCTTTAGTGGTACTGGGATGGAACTCATGACACTCTAGCTATGATCCGATGCCTAGACCACTTGGCTCCCGCGGCCACATGTTATAGGAAAAAGACAAAACCAATGAAAATGCCAGTTATAGGAAAAAGACAAAACCAAAGAAGATGGCAGTTTCAAAAATGTAAGAGTAGAGACCTCTTACATTTTGTACAAAATGTAATGTAACTCTTTGTCAAATGTGTATTCTATTATATCACACTTAACTATCACAAATTAGCTGTATAAAATTGTAACTAAGCAAGTTTAGATCAGTAAAAGTATATTTTATCTTTTAAATCTCATTAGTTGTTTTTAAATTCACAAAAGTTACACATCCCCCCCCCTAAATTTGTAATTTTTAAATATAAAACCACAGGAAAGTTACTTGGACTTTTATTTCTATAAGCGCCCAGCGATCTATTTATAGATCACCTATTATCTCAGCTGCTAATTACGGGAAATGAATACAACTTCATAATTACTCTATTTGTGATATATGAAATGTAATTTAAAAATATTTTTCAAAAATTTCAATTTTAAAATAATTTGGGCGTTAACGGGGTTAAGTAGGTATTCCTTTTTCCCAGATGGCCCGCCATCGGCGAGTCATGGAACTCTCGCATAACATCTTTACGTAATGTTTTGGGTATAAATACCCTTAATTCACCGAGAGTGGTTGTATATTTTGCATAGTAAAACAACTCATGTATCTATTTAAAATCGCTGGATCAATTTCTACAGATTGATTCATTAATTGAACTATCGTCAGGATTTTCTAAGAAACGCATGATATGACCCAACTCCGGATCATTCCTCTGTTCTTCTCTCAACGGTTCCCTAGACGATAATACCAACAACTTAATCACCGCTCAAGACACCTTTGCTTCCTCATTACAATCTAACGAATTTCTAGACAATATATCAGCCACCACATTTTGCGTACCTGAGCGATGTTTACATTAAACATTGAAATTTGCCACTTTCTCAATCTGCGCGTCCGGAATGATAAACGATTTCGTAAAAAAAATCAAAACCTATCTTTGCATGCGACATAAAATCAATGCCCAAGATGCATGGATATTGCCTCTTAGCAATCACATGAAAATTTCAGAACTTCCAAAATTCCCTTATCTTAATCTGTAATTCAACGGTGCCCAAATTTGTGTACTGCGACCCTTGTGCCGTAACTACTTCCGCTAACGATTTCTTAATATGACGAAAAGAAAAATATGATCGGTACGTCTCCTCTGAAATAAATGACTTCTCCGCACCTGTATCCCAGAGAGCTTTTACAAACGTGTCATGTAAAAGAATCGGCACATATGGAAGATCAACTGGTGATAACCGTAATGAATTAAGTTTAATCCGATTAGGAAGATTTGACTGAAATAGCGAACGCTTACCTCCTGCAACACATGATCTCTTAGAAAATTTAAATTGGCATTTCCTTGCCTTCCGCTGGTGCAATCACAACGCCTCCAATTCCGCCTTGCTGAATCATCACTAGGACCCTTACTAAACACCATTCTTCTGTTCTAATAACGATATGTTCTATGATTTGGTTGGTTGTTGCGGTTTCCTCCCTCGAATCCCTGATTCCGATAATTACGACGCGAAAAATTATTCGCACCTCTGCTTACTCCTCTCTGGTCATTTTGTCTATTTCCGACCCCTGTATCTCTCCAATTTCCATTATTCCGTCTTTCCGCAAGATTTCCACTCATATCCCAACCTCGACTAGCAATATTATTACTCGAACCCTGGGTTTCTCTGCAGCCATGACGTTCCTCATACCGATGGACCAACTCTAACAACTGTACCTTCGTCGTGGGGTTTCGAACCTCTAAATAGTCCATAACCTGGGGTTCGAGTCGCATTACTATGTGATCGACCAAATTTACATCATCATAATTCAAACTTTAAGTCTTATTGATTTTTAATAACTTATACGTAAAAACCGATGGCGTCTGACCCTTCTGTTGCTTGAATGAAAAAAACTGAGCCTCTAACTCCGATTTATTCCGTACCACTGGAAAACTATCTGACAACTTCTTTTTAAGCGACGCGAAGGCAGTCGCTTCTTCGTTCACACACGCAAATCCTATGACCTCAAACCAGTCTAATGCTCTCCCAATTAAATGACCCTTTAAATACGCACACGCCACAGATTCGCCGGTATCTCATAATAATCTATATTATCATCAATGTTATCAAGAAACTCCGATACATTCTCTCGACCTGAAAAGAGTAATTCCGGCAGAACCCTAAGCCCAGCACTCGCTCTTAAATCCGGTATTTCAGTTGGGTGCCAGTGTCGTGAAATATAACCTCCCCTAAGACTATCATCTCCCCGTCTACCGTTATCTGTTTCTGGACATGTAGGTGGATTAGAGAATTCAAGAGACATCATTACAAATCACTATATTTATTGATACCACTTAATCAAGGAAAGTTACAAACGAACGATTCAAATTTAAGAACAATAAAATACAATGGAGGATGAGAAGGGGTTACTACTAGCGGAACTACGGAATCGGAATTGAATCCACGAAAGATCAGCACGTACAATTACAGCTAACACACGTACAGGTATTCACAAATTTCTAAATCACTAACCTTATTCTTGTAACTTCGGCAGGTCCGTTGTGGTGCAGAACTTATTGCTGGCTGGATCGGATAGTGGCTAAGGATCCACACACGACTTTCCAATTTCAATCTTCAGCTCTTTAGCTTAGCTCGTCGCGTCCCTACGAACTAATAATGTCAACAACTGCGTGTTGATTTACCGATGCTTCAATTCATTTTACTTCAAAAATCTAACTCTTCACTTTACTACTCTCTCTTTACATTTTAACTCGCGAACCACGAACTTATATAATATTTATCATTTGCATAAATCACGCTTTGGCTTCCGGTGGAGATTGGTTGAAATAAATAAAAAAATTTAGAAAAATAGACTGTTAGTTTAAGACCGTATTGATCCGTCGCAACTTTATCTTAATAATTATTTAAAAAAATAAATACACACACATACACTTCAGAGCTCCATGACACACCATGCTCAGAGCTAATGCACAACTTATACAAAAGACGTGTATGCCTTTATTTTTTTTATTTCCATGATTTTAAAAGCCTTCGCATATTAAATATTGTACACGAATAAAAGTTAAATCAATTTAAAATTTATAGGTAAAATACATCAAAATCTAAGAACTGTATATGTACATTTGCTTAAATAAATATCTTAAAATATTTTAATAATAAAAGTGTTGAATCTCGCACACATGTGATATATATATATATCACCAAAAACAAATATATAAAAATGGAAGAATTTTTCTATTTTTGCGAATTAGATTTTTAATTATCTGAGTTATCAAATTGAGATTTAGTATTTGTGCTTTGGGAGGAGCCGTTTTGAAGTTTTAATTTCATTCATAATAATATCATAAAAAGCACGCACAACTTTTAAATCTTGACCAAATCCATTTGATCTTCCAGTAAATAATTCACAAACTAGAATTTTTGCATGAATTGCACAATTCTTTCTAAAGATGATTTATTACTCATATATAAGTCTATCTCATTGATGTGCATTAGAAAAATTATTAATTCATTTTTTATCAGGCTCTTTTCTAGCAGATAATCTGAAACGTAGGCGTGGTAGTTGCTGTTTAGCATCAAACATTACTCCATTATTTAATGAAAAATGCAGGTAAAGCTTTGAGATTTTGCAGGCGTATTTATAAAGATTTGCGGTATCTAATAAGCCAATAATAATGTTTTCGACAATTTAATGATTTTTAGGGTACCATATATCTCCTTAAATTACTTTAAATTTAGACCAGGAAACAATACGAGGTATACAAATCAAATTAAATAAGTTTGTCCTCTTACTATTTCAAGACATATACAAAATCATAATGATTGAATTCTCTTCGATCCACTATTTCATTTCCAAATAAACTTCAAATTATTAAATGACTTTAATTTTAGACAAGGAAAATTTCGAGAAACAGTGAATCCTGATATGTGGCCAGCATATCAAAACACACAATTTCAAGATGAGAAAAATTTTAATTTAAATTTTGTAAAGTTACTGATCAATAAAATAATTAACAAAATAATAAAATTCAGTGGATAAAAAGAATGCAATGCAACTTTAATTTCAATTTTCCTCACAAGCAGTATCATTAATATTTGTACAATAGAGTCATTTCTCTAATAATTAATTTTATATCTTTCAACGTTATAACACCAATACTATCATATAAATGATATAATTCCTTTAACAATTTAAAATAAAACAATGAAGTACATTAAAATTTCTCAAAATTTTTTTTTATAAAACACACTCTACTTTCTCTTCTAAATATAAACAACAATATCACTAAACACAAAATATATTCTATAAAAATTTTAATATCATTTATATCACTCTTCCTCTCCGAAGAGTCTTGTTAAACAAAACTCAGTCACTTCTGTACTACATAAATGTAAACTAATAATTTCACTTACCTCATTTCTTACAGGCAGAGATTTTTGGTTGACGGTAATCCACATATCTTTTTTGCTGCTCGTTGATTTGATTTTGTGAATTTTTTGATGTTGCTCCTTTATTTGATTTGATGGTGGTTTTTCATTAATGTATTCGATGTTGGTCAAATTCACATCGGGATTATCGCACATTATTTCCAAATGTTGACACGCACTTCAATTTTTTTTCCTTCCTCACAATCGGATGACGTTTTATTTCATTCAGGGCAACCCGGCCTCTTCAGCAAAGGGAGATACGGCTCGTGCCGGATTCCTTAAAGTCCTTTAAAGCAATTTCCATTTTAGCTGTCTGACATTGGTGTCCGTTTTTTAAATGTTTTAATTTTTCGATGGCTTTACATTAAAGTTAAAATTAATTTGCAGGCGGCAGGTTTCCTTCTCCCAGTAAATCCTACCGGCTTATTGCTGTCGTGTTTTGCGAGTGAACATCAAGACGTTTTATTTTAACCGACTTTATTCCACGAAATCATTTTGTAATTTGATTTGAAAAGAGAGAGATAGACAGATACGTGGTAAAAATCAATAGTCCGCGGCCACTCAAAAGCCAAATGTCTGTTCGAGTACATTTCTTATTGAAGATGTATATTTGAAATACAAGGTAATAAAAATTAATGGTAGGAGTGGCGAAGATCTTTTATAGCCATGTGTTCTTCATTCCCGAACTGGGTAATAAATTTAATACTTGAAGATGGAACTGGGTAATGAATTTAGTACTTGGAGATGTAACGGGAAAATAAAATTTAATTTTAGATCTAATTTAATAATCCATATATACAAGGGGTGATCAAATGAAAAGGTACGAAACGACACGGTGGGTACAAATATAGACTTTATTCAAAATATACACCATAGGCCTGAGCACAACGATCCCACTGATGAACAAGCCGCAGGATTCCTTGTTCCCAGAATTCCTGTGGCTGTGACGAGACCCAGTCCTTCACAGTGTCCTTGAGTACGTCGTCCGAGTTGAAGCGCTTTCCTTTCAGGTGTTTCTTCAGTGGACCAAACACATGGAAATCGCAGGGTAACATGTCCGGACTGTAGGATGGATGGTCCAACGTCTCCCATTGGAACTTGTCCAGTTCCATTTGTGTGACTCTGGAGACGTGTGGACGCGCGTTATCATGGAGCAGAACCACACCTCTCGTGAGCAGCCCCGGTCTTTTGTTCTTGATGGACCTGCGTAGGCGTCGGAGTGTCTCACAGTACACATCGGAGTTAATGCTTTTTCTGTGCTCGAGTAATTCTGTGCTCGCATCATTTGGACGCCACTTTTTATAAGAGCCTTTGCTCTCTCCTGCGCATGCGGGCACCCGCGCATGATCCGATTCCAGTCAGAGTCTCCAATGGCATCCCGAGATGTCTCGCTACATTCTCCCTTGGCGGAATATGCAAATATTTAACTATTTCATTTTTATGTCGTTTCGTACCTTTTTATTTGATCACCCCTTGTATATATATATGTTTAATCTAAAACTACCCAAGTAATTTCCTTAATTGATATTTAAATAAAGAAATTCAAAATAGTAAGGATTAAATTTCCATAGTTTTAAAAGGTTTATATTATAGATTTATTATTCTTCCTAGATAGTTTTAAATACTCCCAGTTTCTGGTTTTAGATAAAATTACTTTTTTAAAATTTATTATAACTTTTAAATCATATTAAGTTTCTCTAAGATAATGGTAATATGTTTACAATTCTTATTTTATTATTTCTATTCTTTTCATACTTTTGCTAAGTGCAATTTTTCAGCCTTTGCTTTGTTTTGAAATTGTATTTGGGTCCAGAATCTGGCAATAACTTGTTTATTGTACTCAGATTTAGCGCGGGCTCTGCATTTCAGTATGCAATTTTTAGGTAAGTTACCTTTTCCTTATAATGGATTTAGATTTCCTATCCATTATTTCCAATTGTTATTTCCTCGGTATTATTAACAGAAAAGGGGGAAGGTTGGCTGGCCAAAATACATGTTCAACCCCACTTTTATACAGAAAAATTTTTTTAAGGAAAATTTTATGTATACAAGCTGTCCTAAGTCAGCAATGTTGGTAATACTGAAGCATCCATTCTTTTATATTTTACTCTGTTATTTCAATTTTTCATATCTCCTTCTAAATTCTGTTGTCTTGTTATCTAGCAATTGCTATTCTTTTAAGTATTGATCATGTTAATTCATCTCTCTCTTGTAGAGAAATTTTGATTATATATATATATATATATATATATATATACTGCTGTTTATAAAAAATGCAACGCCATGAAGAAATCATCAGAATTGAATGAACTTTGCAGCAAATATTAATTATAAGATGTTACGTAAAATAGTAAAATTTCAGAGCCACCGCGCATGCGTGGTGTGCGCAGCACCCTCTGAACTGATGCTGAAAGCGTATAAACTTTCCTCCTTTAAAAGTGTTACATCTTGCTTAAAATAATGGCGTCAGTTTTTACAAAATTACTTGTGGTTTTTATTCTTATGAACGGAAAATAAACTGGATATTTTTATAAAACTTATAGATGACCTATAAAATAGAATGATACAAAATTTATCAATGTTTGGCAAAATTCACAATTTTAGGGTAGGCAGATACATTAAAGGACAATGTAGGGAAGTAAATATGTCAAAAATAAATATGAAATAATAGTAAATAAATCTGACAAGTTATAAGGTTAAAACTCACTTTTAAGATTGAAGAAGGAAAATGTAACCCGAACATTTTGAATTTAATTTGCCCCGGAGTAAAAGAAATATCCTAACTCACCTGCTTGACCTGTCGATCTGATGTTGTATAATGGAGCAAAAGAGAATTGATGCTTGACGGACAAGCTGAAAATGATTTCAAATTATCCTTATGCATTCGACTACAATATTTGACGATCTAGTTGAAAGCCTTAAAGTGTGTCCTTTATAATTACAAGAATCAATGCAAAATATTAAACTCATGCATAAACCTATAGTATAAGACGATAAGTACCAAGTAACGAGGAAATAACACGTGCAAACTATTTTTTAACAAATGCTTCATTTTCTAAGGATATGAATACAAAAGCTTTTTTTGAAAAAAGTGTCGTTCGGAATTTATTGATTATTGAAGCAAAATATTATTGAAAAAACGCTGGGAAAATGTCATAAATCGCCATTAAATTCCATATGGGCATATCAAATTATTTAATTAAAATTAACGATTCTATATGAACAAAAACAAATCATGCAGGATTTTTTTAGATACTAAGTTTCAAAAAGGTCAAGTTATTTTCAATACAATGAGGTTGACAGATATTATGTACATAACCTCAGAAATATTTTATTTTTCTATTAAATGATTAAATGTTATTAATCCGTGGAATAGGGTGTAATGATAAAGTACATAAAAGTTGCTTTGTCAAAGATATCATACGATTGTTTTTAAATAAAGTAAGTAACATAAAAATAGTGATTTTTATATTAAAATTGAATTCGTAAATATTTTTGGAGCATTAAGAAAAAAAAATACTTCTTAATTTTTTGCAGATTAAATTGCTTATCATCCTTACTTTGTTTCAAATAAAAAGTGACTATTTTTTGTTTTGTGGTTAAATTTCAAAAGTAAAGTGTATTTTTGAAATATTTTTTGTTCTAACTTATATTATCAAAATGACGTTAAATAGTAAAATACTTATACTCTTTTGCTTTATTATTAATTTTTTAATTAAATTTTGATTGCCATCTAAATAGAAGTATTATATATTTTAATTAATGTAAGTTCATTTTTTTCGAAAATTAAAACTGAATTCGTTATTTGTTACCCCTTTAAGATCCAGTCCCTACCATCATGCGGGTTAAATAATCTTATGCATTTTTTCGTCTGGAATTTTCTTATGTAAAAATAGTTTGAATCAAACGATCGAGTGAGTTTGCAGAAAGTGTAAGGAATTACTTTTTTCAAGAAAATGGCGGTTGTAGTCCATGTTTTACATTCACCTGACAAGTCTATCTTTGTATACATGTTTAAAGGATACACGTCGGCATTTTATGTGTCGTAGAAAGGTAATTATCTCTATATTTTTAATTTCTTAGACACACTATTGTTTTAATTGAAAGTAATTGTTAATTAGCAAAAATATTAATTATGCTCTATTAAAGTTGTTATAATAAATTCAAGATATTTTTTTGTTTCTATAATTTGGATGATAGCCTGAATAATATAATAAATTGTTACATAATCAATACCATCTTTTCTTGGGGGTTATCATAGTTGAGTTCCTTTTTTCTTTCTCTAGCTCCTTTTTTGTAATTAATTTTCTCATTCATACGTTTGTCAACGGGTATGGCATTTTCATACTCAACACATATACGCGCATTCATATCTCTCCCCCCCCCTCCCCTTCAAAATATCTGAGGTTTCCGTTGGGTGTTGGTAAGGTGTAGTTTATTAATTTTTTTTAAATAATACAATTTTGTTTCTTTTCATGGAATACTATGCTAACTTTTAACCAAAAACGTTTTCAGGTAGCTAAAAGAAAAAGTATCCTTACACAAGAAGACATTTTGCAATTGATGAATAAATAATATTTTGAAAGTCATTTGTTGAATGATGTGTAATGCTGTGGACTAAACATTTGAACCATTTCTACAGTAAGCAGAATCAGGCAACTTTAAGTCATTGTTTGCCAAAAAAAGTCTCTTGAATCCATTTACTTGATTGATTTAGTTCAAGTGCAGATTTGAATACTGCGAAGGCTTAGCAGTTCAAAAGCACGTTGTGAAAAATGTACTCATTTTTTATGTTTGTCAAAAACAAAAACATGCATTAAAAATTTTCCCAGTAAATAAATAATGAATTAAAAAAATTCGTTATATATCAATAATTAATAAATTAGTAGCAATTTTAGTTGAATTGTTTGTTTATTTTATTAACCTATTTTCAAAAAATGTAAAATTTCACAGGGAAAGGGTGCTATCTACGTTCCAGGTGTGTGGGGAGGGGGTGGAGGTGTGAATTTTATTTAATTATTTTTTCCAGTATTGTTAGGGGCAGGATAGTGTTAATAACCAGACCAATTTTATATTTACAAAGACAAATATTTCGGGTCTTAAAGAGTTATTACATCTCCTGATAATACTGGCAGTTATTAAATGTACCCGGTTAATGAAATAAATTATCATAAATTGTTCACTTTCACGTTAATATTAATAACCAAATAATCAAATGAATATAACATGCATACATATAAAGTGCTTAACCCGAAATTTTGCTATTATATAACAGTACATTTTTGTTTGATCTGCACTACCTTATTGCATTCTTACACATGATTATCAGTAGAATTACAATAATACGCTTTATTTTGAATCTATATTAATATAGGAGAAAAGTAACTAACTCACTCCGCATACTTACGTAATCTCGAAATTATAAAAACCACATAATTTAAATTCGGCAGCCATGTCTCTTTTGTAAAGTAAAAATCCTATAAGCACGGATTTGCGCAAATCAACTCCAGAATGAGTCATCGGGCTGGTAGAAGCAAAACAAATCTCCCTTTTCATAACTATTAGGCCAACAGACAGAATTTTTGGCAAGCAAGTTTCTTTTATTGAGTAAAGGCCCAATAATAATGGGTTTGGAGGAAATTTAATTTTCAGACAAAGAGGGGGATGGGAATGCGAGCATTGAATGAGTATTTATCAATATCATTCTACAAGGAAACACTAAATCTATTGGTAATAGATTTCCTAATCTTGACCTGTCATCGCCACTTGGACTCGAACTCATGACATACTGACCCCGTTTTGCCACCATAACCACTGGGCTGTTACGGCAAAGGATAAATACAATTTCCGTTTTGACATTCAAGTCCTTTCTTTTTTATGTCAAGGCTATGAAAATGTTTTTGAATGCAATCGAAAGTGTAATGCTACGATTGAGATATCTCTTTCAAAAATTAAATAAGAATATATATATAATCACACATTATCATGATATATCCCACGAAGCAGGTGGAGGAAGGCTAGTAATTTTATGTAATGATAAATATAATAAGTTTATCTAATGTTTTAGTACAAAATAACATTGTGTATATATATATATATTGCACTTTATTAAAAGCTGTAATTTAAGTAGGATTGATAAAATCAAAGTTCTGTTCTTCCCCGGTATTCAAACTTATAATACCGCAGCTCATACATACAGAGTATCTTCTTTTATCGCAAGGCGAGAGAAATTCTCATCCATTGCTGTATACATTTTTGTCTTCTCACGTTAAGTATTTCTGTCACAATCCTTTTCCCATTGTCGCAAGGCAACCTCATTTGAAAATGTTTGCTACCGAAGAATGTCTCTCACCGTTTTTCTTTTCCCTTCCTATTTCTATCCTTTGAGCGAGATGAATATGTTTGAATACATGAATGCTTATGCAGAGCTGTTTACTAATAGAATTGTGGATATGAATGCTCAAGTGAAGATTGAACTAATCTGCAGTGGGACACAAAAAATATTGTACACGATCTTGGAAGCATTTATGAGTCGGCAATCTTTTTTTTTTCTATAAAAAGGGGGGGGGCAAAGTACTTTGAATGAAAGTCATGAATTTATTTTCTTCTGTTGTAGATAAGTGAAAACTGTTTTCTGTTTCCACTTCTCCATGCAACAGTAAAATTAGAAGCTTTTCTTATTATCTTTAATACATGTCGAGGTTTTCGTAACAACTAAAGGAACTTATACAAACATATCTATGGAAGCTTGCTGAACATACTTTCATCATAAAATTAAGGATTTTAGAGTTTGAAAGAAGACACATATTCATGCAGTAGGATTTAAACATTGAACAGACATAAAGAAATCAACAACAACATGACAGCAAGTGAGTGAGACTTATTGGGGGGGGGGGAGAAGTTAATCCCAAATCTCTTTCTACTTTCGAAACTTCCAAAATGTTCTATCTTATAATAGTTAGTCTTTGCAAGCCAATTTGTCGAATCGGGTAGATGATGCAATACCGCGTCAGGTCATTGATAACAAATGACTCCGTGGAACTTTGTTCTAAATTAAAATTGCAGTTAGCTGCTCCTACTAAGTGGCTGGATAAAAGGAAAATTAATACTGTGACGTCTTAAGGCGTTCATAAATGGAATAAAATAAGACAGCATTCTCGAGGATACTGGGAGAAAAATCTTTAACACACAAATATATATATATGCAGTGAGAGAATTATTATATCGCTCTCTTTCTCTTTCTCTCTCTCTATATATATGTATATATAACGCAGTTTTCGGTACTTATACCGTATCTAAGCCACTATACGTATTTATAGTGTATATAAGCCACTACGCACATTATTATACTGAGACGCTGTCTTCCGTATACTGTACTCAATGTTTTCACTTCGTTCGCACCTCTTGAGTATAATTTCATAGCATATCAAAGTAAATGGGGTACATATATTGTTCGTAAGCCACCGTGGTGTGGCCTTGAAACCGCACGAGATTATCTTCGATATTGTTTGGAGGTTTTTGAAAGACTGAAGTTATCCGTCTCAAGGAGAGAAAATCCTTCCTTTCTCATAAGTTTTTCACACCAACCTCTTGATGCTTTAAAACTCTAGATTATCAGTTTATGAACAACCTCTTTTGCATTGCAGCACTTGTACTGTAAAGCGTACTGCTCTACATCGAATTTCAGGTATTGAGCCACACTATTTCACCACACAACATCTCTAAAGGAATATCCTCCTTTTTTTGCCCAATAAAAGACTGTACCGAAGATTCACAAGCGAAAAACATTTCGAGTTGTTTGAGCCATTTACATATATTTGTTTCATTCGTACCAAAATTTCTGGCGGTTTCCCTGTTGCAGTTTTCATCTGCACCTAAATTTAACTTAATTTTCATACTCGCGTCATAATGAATTCGTCTCGTAGACATTAATGATATCTGTGGTGTTTAGGTGATTAAAAGAAAGTTTATACAAATTTCCTTCTAAATACCCACAGGCAATGCAATTCAAAGTCTACTGAATACTTAAGATAAACTGTGGAATTTGATAAGTCTTCCATGATAGAGGTTAGAATGGATGGCTATATTTTTTCTTTTTGAAAAAGGTAGAAACTCATTTTTCCCATCTATGT
This sequence comes from Trichonephila clavata, assembly GCA_019973975.1. NCBI lineage: Eukaryota > Metazoa > Arthropoda > Arachnida > Araneae > Nephilidae > Trichonephila > Trichonephila clavata. The sequence goes on along the minus strand of BMAO01025591.1, from coordinate 91,026 downwards.
AATTTACATTTTGATAAGAGGTTATTAAGTGGTTGTGCCCGAAAAATTAAAAAGACTTGATCGTGATCACATTATTTATTCGAGTAGGCTTCTCATACAAATACAAAAATACAAGAGAGGGATTATTCAAGTATCAAGAACTTATGTACAAAGAGAAACCGGGAAAAGTGCTTTATAAAAAAATACAGTCATTTGTCTAGGTGAAGGGAATAACTAGTTATTTATAGAAATGACATCATTGCTTAAAGAATATTAATCCCTGTTACTAAGGCGGAATAAAACCATTAGTGATCTTATATTTCTTGCAATTGCCAATAGACTATAAAAATTCAATTCTAAAGAATTACTTAAAAATTGAAGCAAGTTTCGCAATAAAAGTATTAAGATTTATGAATTAGATGATATAAATAAAGAAGTTTTGAATTATGAGTAGATATCAGTATAAATTATTATATATATATATATATGTCTTGTTTTGCGACTGAACATCAAGGCATTTTATTTTAACCGTCTTTATTCCATGAAATCATTTTGTAATCTGATTGTAAGAGAGAAAGAGACGGACACGTGTTAAATATATGAATAGGCGGTCCCTTCAGAAGACATATGTTCTTCAAGTACGCTTCTGAATGAAGAGATATACTTGAGAATTTAAGTATGATGTATTAGGTAATAAAAATTAATGGTAGGGGTGGCGAATCTGTTAAAGCCATGTGTTCTTCATTCAGGAACTGGGTAATAAATTTAATACTTGAAGATGTAACGGGAAAATAAAATTTAGTGGTGGTCTGGGTTTATGTTTTAAATCTAATTTAATTACCCTTACATTTTCCCTCCAATTTTAAAATTTTAGTAATGGCGGTCCTTCCCTCTTAAAAATATAATAAATTTTCATTGCATACAAAACAGTACGTAACATAATATAGAAATACATATTGCACACAGTAAATCGATTTAAGTAATACGAATAATGAAATCAAAATACAATACAATAAACGAAATTGTAGCAATAAACAAAATAGAAACACTTATAAAATATTAATTGATAAAAATGAAATTCCTTACACATAAATGTACATTTAGCGTTTTCAAATCTATATTGCATCCAGAAAAAGAACTTAACGTTTCCTCCAAATCTTTCATATTATTAGATTTGTGTAATTGCTAGCATATAGTCTATCTATTTGTAGAATATGTGTGGAAATTTATCATATTAAACAATAATATAATTTATAAAAACATATGATATACAAATAATAAGATAATAATTTTCTATTACAATATACTCAAGCACCTTCATAATACTACTTAATTTTGTTACATAAAATTATACGGCCGCGGTGGCCGAGTGATTTAGGCATCGGATCATGGCTAGCGTGTCATGAGTTCGTCCCTAGTACCACTAAAGATCCGCCGTGTAGGGGCGAGATGCACGTTAAATCTGTCGAGATCTCAAACGTCCTTCCGTTGATGTGGTGTGGTAGTTAGGAGAGGGGGTGCCAGCTCAGGTGTCGTCCGCGTCACTTGACCATGGTTCAAAATTACGCGGACCGTCGCCAAAAGCTCTCGTGTTGCTAATCAGTGCGACGTTAATATTCTCTCACTCTCACTCACTTACATATACTATACATAGCTGAAATATACTGTTAAAATATCAAAATAAAGACATTAATAAAATAATATTATTAATAATGTGAGAACAGAGTTTATATAACACTTATACACTATTCAACACACCAGACCATATTCTTTTTACATGTATTGTAAGAATATAAGAATAAAAAGCTCTTTCACACACATTTATCTCGATTCGAAAAGTGGAATCATCTCTAGAAATAAATCTATCATTATTATAGTAATTATTTTTCAACAACACATACAAATTAGTATAGTAAACCTTTTCACCAAATTCACTTTCATTTCAAATCATCACATAATATTTTGAATCTCTCCGTAAATTTTTAAGCTTATTCATTTCATAGACAAATTTTTATCCTTCGCATTTCACATTCAGTAATATAATTTACATTATTCTAATACCAACACATCTCTCTGACAAATCTGCGTGATCAAATCACAGATGTTTAGGAATGCTAATATGAAAACAATACGAGGTATACAAATCAAATTAAATAAGTTTGTCCTCTTACTATTTCAAAAGACATATACAAAATCATAATGATTGAATTCTCTTCGATCCACTATTTCATTTCCAAATAAACTTCAAATTATTAAATGACTTTAATTTTAGACAAGGAAAATTTCGAGAAACAGTGAATCCTGATATGTGGCCAGTATATCAAAACACACAATTTCAAGATGAGAAAAATTTAAATTTAAATTTAGTAAAGTTACTGATGAATAAAATATTTAACAAAATAATACAATTCAGTGGATAAAAAGAATGCAATGCGACTTTAATTTTAATTTTCCTCACAATCAGTATCATTAATATTTGTACAATAGAGTCATTTCTCTAATAACTAACTTTATATCTTTCAACTTTATAACATCAAGACTATCTATAAATGATATTATTCCTTTAACAATTTAAAATAAAACAATAAAGTACATTAAAATTTCTCAAACTTTTTTTATAAAACCCACTTTACGTTGTATTTTAAAAATAAACAAAAATATTACTTAACACAAAATATATTCTATCAAAATTTTAATATCATTTATATTACTGTTCCTCTTCGAAGAGTCTTGTTAAACAAAACTCAGTCACTCCTGTGCTACATAAATGCAAACTAATAATTTCATTGACTTTATTTCTTACAGGCAGAGATTTTGGTTCACGGTAATCCAAATATCTTTTTTGTTATTCGTTTATTTGAATTTGTAAATTTTTCGATGTGGCTCCTTCATTATTGGATTCGATGGTGGTTTTTCAATAATGTATTCGATGTTGGTCAAATTCACATCAGGATTATCGCACATTTTCTCCAAATGTTGAAGCGCACTTCACTTTTTTTTCTTCTTTCTCTCCATCAGAGATCAATTTTTTTTAATTCGCGACAACCCAGCTCCTTCAGCACAGAGAGATACTGCTCGTTTCGGATTCCACAAAGTCCTTTGAAGCAATTTCCATAATAGTTTGCTGATTTGGCATCCGTTTTTTAAAAGTTTTTACTTTTTTCGATGGATTTAATGCGTTAAAAATGCGTTTTAAGGATCCTACCAGCTTATTTCTGTCGTGTTTTGCGAGTGAACATCAAGACATTTTATTTTAGAGGTCTTTATTCCATGAAATCATTTTGTAATCTGTTTGTAAGAGAAAGAGAGAGAGACGGACATGCGTTAAATATATGAATAGGCGGTCCCTTCAGAAGCATATGTTCTTCAAGTACACTTCTGATTGAAGAGATATACTTGAAAATTTAAGTATGATATATTAGGTAATAAAAATTAATGGTAGGAGTAGCGAATCTGTTAAAGCCATGTGTTCTTCATTCCCGAACTGGGTAATAAATTTAATACTTGAAGATGTAACGGGAAAATAAAATTTAGAGGTGGTCTGGGTTTAATTTTAGATCTAATTTAATTATCCTTATATATATATACATACTCAAGAGCCAAGACATTTTTCCACCCCTTCATTTGGCAATGAACTCGCTTGGATGACGTAGAAGGTGGGTGGTCAGGTGGAAGTGGTATTTAACTGCTGCTGGAAAGTCTGAAAAATCCTTCTTTCACTAACTTCTGTGTGTGATGGGAAAGGCTGCGGAACCAAGCGACTTTGATAGAGGGCATATTGTAATGGCTCAAAATCTCGGAACAAGTATTTCCGAAACTGCACGACTCGTGGGTTTTTTGCGATCTACAGTTGTTAGTACTTTTGCAAAGTGGATGAATGACGGTGAAACCATCCATAGAAGACAAATGGTGTTGGACGTCCAGACGCTATCAAAGAATAAGGTCGTCGGAGACTGTCTCGAATGGTGAAGTAAAACCGGAGCCAGACAGTGGCTCAGCTGACAGCCCAATACAATGCAGGGCCAAGTAGAATAGTATCGGAACACACTGTTCAGCGGACACTGTTAGAAATAGAGCTACGCAGCAAACGTCCCACTCGTGTGCCTTTGCTGCGTCTAAGCATCATCACTCACTAAGCGTCATCGCTCACTAAGTGTGATCGCTCACTAAGCGTCATCGCCAACTGCGCCTACGCGTGGCCCCGGAACATCGCGACTGGTCCATAAAATTTCCACGAAAATGATGCTGAATTCTAGTTAATGTCCTGGCCGCCTAACTCACTGGATCTCAATCCGATAGAACACATCTGGAATGTCATGAGACTTCAACTCTTAGTTCAAAGACCACCCATTCGCAATATCTCGTATTTACGTGACCGTTGCTTAAACATCCGGTACAATCTACCTCAGGGTATCTACCAAAGAATTTTGGAATCCATGCCAAGCCGGGTTGAAACTGTGTTGCGCACCAAAGGTGGGTCAACTCGTTATTGACAGGTTTGGTCATACTGATTTGGCTCTGGAATGCATATATTTTTATATATATATACATATTATAAATTGGAAATCTAGACATGGTGTACTTATATTTTTCTTAAAACAAAGTCTATTTATTTTCGTATTATATAATATTACCAGTGCTAATTTCATGCGGCAAACTTCAACAAAAAATTAAATTAAAGTTTGTTTATTATGAGAAACATGTCACTTCAAATCTAAATTTACTCTTTTTTTTAGATATAAACACACTGTTTTATAATCAACATAAATAGATAAATTTGAAAAAGAAAATGGAAATTGGTGGCCTAATTGTATGATTGTTATACACTCAACTTTCAAGAAATGCACGAATTTTAACTGGCTGCAAAACTATTTACATTCTTTAGTTTCACCAAGCGATAATTTAATATAAGAGTAAAAATCAGAAGAGCATAAGAACAGTTATATACATATTTCAGTAAGTTTTAATAAATCACATATCTCTTTTGAATGGTTTTTGAATGTCTACAAAAATATTTATTTATATTATACAAGTGGTTTCAAATTGAGTCGTTTTTACAATATAAGAAAAATGAAGTATGCAATTTTAAATACTTCTTTATTAGATGTTTTTTTAAGTTAATTAGTTACAAATACTTAAAATAGTTTCGTGATTTATTAGATATTTTAAATGTCTTTGTTTAGTGTGAAACGTTTTTAAATATAATTGATAATTTCACAATTAACAAGATAAATAAATGACAAATTTTTCAGTTTTGATGAAATATATATATATATACATATATATATATATATATATATATATATATACAAAATCTAATCATGAAGTTTTCCATTTTATACACACACAAAAGAAAAGAAAAGAAGAAGCAAAGCGTATTGTTTATTTTCATGACTTTTTTCTCGCATCGGCACACTGGCATGTTATAAGTCTGACTAGTTTTCTCAAGATATATGATCACACTAAATCAAAAAATTGTCCAATTCTTCCTGACCCAGAGACACAGTCGGTTTACCACGAAAACAATATAATCCATATATATTTCGCGAGTTTTATTTCTTCTCTTTTTATATTTTACTGCTTTCGGCGATCTTGTAGCCCTTGTTTTTAGAAGAGTGCAGAGATATTTTATTGTGTTTGTGGCGCCTGACGCCTCCACATCTGCAATTTGTCAGATGGAACTTTTATGTTGCTTGGAAAATTTTTCAACTTCTTTCTTAATTGGATCGACAATTTTTTGAGACCTCCGAACTGATCTACGAACTTTGTTTAACGGTTTCTTTTTTCTCTAATATTCTCAGAAAGGGAAAAAAAGCAATGGAAAATGTCATTTGTCTGTACACTAAGAAATATTTTCTTTCTTCTGTAGTTTTTCGCTGTGTGACAGTTATTTAGTTGGTTCAATTTTTGTAATTGGCACTGCACAATAGAGAGAGGGCAGAAAACGAAGATACACTGTGTTATTTACTGAAAATGCAACTTTAAAAAAAATAATCCTGAAATAATAATTTATTTATGAAATAAGATTACTACTAAGGTGATTTAATTTATTTATCCTTTCTAGGTGTATATAATATAATTATATAAAGTACTATCAAAGAGTAAATCGAAAGGTTAGTCTTATGTATCTTCGAAAATGCCATATAAATAGTATTTCAAAAAATCTTACAAAAATAGATTATAACAATCCATTTTAACAGACACCGTATTTTGATCATATTGTAAACTTCAGTTGAAACTGTTTACTCTGGATATCAAAGGTTATACCAGCGTTTCTCAAACTGTGAAGCGCACCTCCCTGGGGGGGGGGGGGCTTGATAATTCTACGAGGGGGGGGGGAGCGCGAGCATATTAAAGACTAGAAACAAAAGATTATTTCAGAAAAATTATTCATTTACAGGAATAAGCAAACTAAAACTTTCTGACATAATAAAAATAAAATACACATTTGTACTCTCTGATCTAATACACCTATAAATGTATAACTACAGTATGGTGTATTTTATGATTAATTTACAAAACTAAGTTAAGAACAGTTTTAATAAATACCAATGACCCCATAGGCTTGCCATATATAAAGTTATACCAGAATATTAAAACATATCTTAATAATTTGTTCTGTTTAATATTAAACTTTAACTGCTGATAAAAATTTAAGCAATTCGATCTTCAATGCCACCGTTTTCCACGTATACGTGCGTATGAGAAGTAATGGGGGGGGGGGAGAGAAAAGGAATAAATAATCAAATCCTCTGAAATATGTAAATCCTTCGCAAGCACTGCTAATGTCTTTTGATTGCATTCCAAAGCCTTCAAAATAACTTCGGAAAAAGCAGTGCACAGAAAAGATTGTACTTCGGAAAGACGTATATATACGTCCGGGGTAACTAATGCTTTTACTGAGTGAGACGTTTATTTACTCCGATGGCACCTAAGAGGTTAAATCAGTATTGTAGCCTTAGAGTCAAGGTATTATTGAATTCAATACATTGTTATTGTATGAAGGGGAGTGCAATGGATATCATGATTGAATATTGGGTCGCAAATATTGAAAGTTTCAGAAGCACTGGGTTATACTGTTTTCCATCAGACTGTTCGATTTATTTTTATTTGGAGCTTTATTCTGTTCGTTTCGGTAAATGTTTTAAGTGTTATATTACTTATAATATTCAGCTGTGCAATTATTTATATATATATATATATTACTTTCCGTCATGCTAACTAAACTCAAATTACAAAAGAATGCTTATATACAATTTTAAAAATTATGGATCATAAATTAATGTAGATATCAATTTTTATGATTAAAGGGATGGTTTGTTGTGGTTTAAATTTCTGGTATTGAGAGAGAGAGAGAGTCGTTTTTGTACATATTTACCAAATGCATGGCTAAAAATCATTCACTTAATGAAATGAATTTATATAAAGTACAAATTTGTACACTATTTAAGACGATTTTATGTCTAAAAACAAATGATTTATATATAAAAAAATAATGTAGAACTTTAAGAAAAAAAGTGAAATTTTTATTAATACTGCTCTTGTTTAGTGCATGAATTGTATTTTATTATTTAGAAGTATTGTAAAGTGATGATGAAAATAACTTTCATCCAATACCTCACTCTTACGCACTAAATTGTGTAAAAAATTGGATGAAGTACTTGATTTCGGAAAATAATATCTAATTAATTAATCCGATAAAATTTTTCAAAATATGCAGGCTTATAAAGTTGTTTTTTATTAGTTTCTCCAGGAAAAATGGTTTTGAAACTTAAATATATACACAAACTCGCTTGTGTTATACAGTAGATTTAATTTCTAATGGTTTATCAGTTTCCAAATGGTTACGTCATTTAATACATAAAATAGAGGTAGAAATGGTATTTTTTCAAGCTTCCGTATTTAATTAATTTTTATTTTTTAATTCAGTTTTAATATTTTTTCTTTCGAACAAACTATATTTTTTATAATTGTTAAAAACAAATAACATGAGTAGATGAAAAAATATATAAGCTAGATTAATTTTACATGAATATATACTTTAAATTAAAAAAGAAAAAATACAATCGATGCAATCACAGTAAATGATTCAATATTTCTTTTATCATTTATTAAAAAAAATCTAAAAAAAAAAAAACTGTATCAAACTCAAAAGAGTTTGAAAAAAAAATAGATTTTAAATGTATTTTTAAAATTACATTTATTCTGTAAATCGGCTGGTAAAATCAAACCATGAATAATTCTTAAAAATAAGGAATTTACTTGTGCTTATATATATGCGGTATTAAAAAAAACTGTGTTTAATTTATCCCAAGTAGATTTTTTTTTAAAATTTGATCCTCTTGTCTTAAAAAGAAATCAATTAAAACAATTATTTCATTTCTGTAAGCTTCCTAAATTTTTATTTGGTTTCAATAGTAAAAAAAAAAACACAAATAGTTAATACCATTGTAATTAAAGGAGTTTTTATTTAATACTTCTTTATTTAACTTCCATTTAAAAGGATTTTAACTTGCCTCATTATTTTATCTGCATAATGCTATCCTATACCAGAACTACTTAGTTGTTCATTTGATTTCCGTAGTTATATAACTTTTTCCTAATTTGGAATGAAATCGAGAAAAAAGTCAAGAAAACTCGTATGTTTAATGAGGTTTTGTCTATCTTCGTTTTATTAGTATATCTTTTAAAAGCTCTCTCGTTTAGAAAAGAGAACGAAAATATATTCCTTATTGTTCTAATTACAATTAACTTTTATTCTCAATGAAAGCTCACCTATATAAATTACTTTTTACACACCACTTCTAAGTTTGTAATATTTAATTGAATTTTCCTTTATTTGTGCAATTTTAAATTTCTGACAGTTTTTAATAAATTACTAATTTTAAAATAATTTTCATTTAGCAATCGGCAACTGAAAGTAAAAGTGTTTCCATCTCATCAATAATTAATTAACTAATCAAAATTAAATTAACTTCTGAAAGTGGCGGTTGATCCTATGCACATAACAATAAGCTTATTCAATTTAATCACATCCATTGAAGACATCACAAAAGATAATTACTCTTTAAGCGAGTAATACCGAAATAAGAGCTTTATGCCTACCGGAGTTTGAAGCAAATTTGATTACATTTTCATTATAAATAATTTTCAATTACTTATAATTAGTCAAATGACGTATTTTCGAATCGATTTCATGGAATGAATGATGCAAATGCTTCTTAGTTGATTTTTTTTCTAAATCTGCTAAATTAAAGAATGGCTTATTATAGAAAAGGAACATCTACATTGTCCATTAAAAACATGAGCTTAATTACTGTACGTACTAGTTAAAAATGGCGTAATCAAAGTACAAAAAAAAGAAACAATTATAAAGGAATTATACTAGAAACATTTCAAGTAGAGTAAGACATTTTTGGGATTTTAAAGTAATTAAAATCGAAACAATTATTCATTTTCTTCTAATAATATCCCTGTCGACCACCTTGTATTTCAAAAATTCAAATTATGTTTTTCCTTTAGCTGGAATACGATCCTAATTGTGTTCGGAGGATTAGATTTCTGATTATTAATAAAAAAAATGAAAAGAAAAGACATTGTGTCCAATCAGCTATAACGTTCTTCTATTAAAGTATCGTATAACTCTCCGTTTTTTGAATAAAAACAGTTGATTAATTAAGAGAGCATTTTATGAAATACATTCTAGGAACAGGAGCATATATTTATTTGGTATTAATTAACTACTCCATCTATTCATACAGCTTCGGATCACTTTAATATTGAGAAACAAAGTGGCTTGTGGCTCTAATTCTCCGTATGGATTAATTTGATCTGCAAACTCTTTCCTTTGTAGCTTTTAAAAAATTACTTAAGTTTCATTTATTTTTGATGGATTTGATAAGGTTTCATTGATTCGACTCCTGCTTCCTTTTTTTCAACGTCAATGATCAGGATAATAATTTAAAATTTAATAACTGAAAGGTAAATTGATGCCTTTTGAAGAAATTTTTAATTCCTGAGATTATTTTAATTTGCGTTTTCTTCAATGAAGTAAAAGCTTATGTGTTTATTTAGCAAGCATTTTTAATCCTTTGTTTTCAAAACTTTACTGATGAAAGTATTAAGATCTTATTCACAAAATGAACGGGAACTAATTAATTGAATGTAGTTTGTTGTAAAATTATGAAAAAGGGAAACAAAATTCTAAGTAATCTTAAAGTAATAGGCATTTCCCTAGCAATGAATCTAGAGTTACATTTATACAAAATGGGTATTGAAAAACATATACATAATAATTTGGTATTAAATGCTTAATAGTTGCTTATGTCAAATCTTTCAAAAATAGTATTTTATTTTTTATTTATAGAGAAAATATAATGTGCATTTTATCAATTTATGAATGGAAGTTTAAACTAATGTTTTTAATGTTAAGATTATTTAAAAACAATTGCATTAAATAATTTCTCCTAAGAAGATTGTTTTACTTTTTAAATTTTTTAGCGTTTTTCTGAAATATATTTCAGAAGACAAAGAAGGTTCCTTAAAACATGTAAATTAATAAATTATTAATTTGTAATTTACGTAATATCAGTTTTACAGTTAAGTTTTTCTAAGGAGAATTGTGAAAACATGTTAACATTTATAATATATTTTTATAATAAGTAATGTAATAAAAATTACTTCTGTGTTAGGATGCGCAACACAAACGGAAAGATAAGAGTACTTCAGCTTTCTAAATATTTTTAAGCATTTTGAAGCAGACAAACAGATAACTGAAATTTTAAAGTATTTCAATCAATTTAAAGTATTCACTGTAAAGATAACTGTTTATCTTGGGAGATTTCAAATTTATATCATGGTCTTAAGGGTTAAAAAATCATGCAGCACATTGAGCAAAGCAAAGAAAGTTGGATACATGAAAGTAGACAGGTAGAGCACAAAAATTTAATCAAACACTAACTTAAGGGGAATTTTCAAATGTATTCATAAATAGAGCAAGTAATAATTATAAACTACTTTTAAGTCTTAAATTCTTAAAAAATATAATAAAGTTGTGACGGGTGCTTACGCGTTTCACTAACCTTCTCTCAAATCTTTAAAGACTTTATTTATTTTAACCAATCTCCGCCGAGAGCCAAATGCCTTATGCAAACAAGATAGTTTCGGGTTTAGCGAGTTCGAAAAAGATATAAAAGGGAGAAATGAAATGAAGAGAGAGAGGATGACTACGAGGTTGATTAAGGAGGTGATTCTGAGAGATTAGTTTAACTAGTGGAAGTATATTCGCCGGAGGAAGACTATTGAAAAAGGTTCATTAATGCGGTTCGGGACGGAACTGAAGATATCAAAGATTGAAGCCGCTCCTTGGAACAATCCAGTATTAGAGAAACCTGCCTTAAAAAGGTATCAGGTCAGTTATTTTCATAAATTAGATATAAATGCGTAGTTTGATTGTATACGTTATTCTCCGTGGTTTCAGTTAGTATTCCGTCGTTCATAATTGGGTTCTTCTCGCACTCCACTGTAATTTGTTGTTCTTAAAGTTTGATTAATATGTGTGTATTTCTCTATTAAGAAAGATTAATAAATAATATTGATTTATTAATTAAGTAGTCGTTAATCATGAATCCAACATACCCAAATTTAGATAATATGCAAAGGGGAGTTAATAATCCTAGGGGTAGTGAGAGACTACGACAAAGTATGCCTATTACTTTGTCATTTTATGTTCAAAATCATAAAATATTCTTAGTAAAAAGAGTGAAATTTGTTTGACCTTTGACCTTTCATACTACATCCCCTTAAATGTTTCATACTAAGAATAGCTTTCACAGTTTCATTATATACATTCACACCCTTTTTTTATTAGGAGAAACATCTTAATAATCAAAAATAACATTCGTGAGCCCCCGAGTACACGTGGAGTACGTTCTCGTTAAATCAGTGGGTCGGAAATTCTTGTGGGCGGTCAGAGCAGTAACCACGAGTGCAGGGAGCTGAAGAATATTTCCCCTCCCTTGAGTTCTATGCCTAAATTGTGGAGGTGGAGATAGGTGCTGACGTCATCTATCTTTAAGAAGTCCAACCTGTCTCACAGACTCTGGCAACTTTCGTCCCTTCTTTTCGTGAAGGACACGACAACAACAACAACACCTTTTTTATTAGAAGAAACATCTTAATAATGAAAAATATCATCCGTGATCAAATTGAATTTTTTTTTTATTTTACAATAATCGGTTATATATAATTTCACTTATGATATAAAAAATAAAAATATTTTTGTTTTTGTATTTTACAATGATTTGGTTATATATACTTCTACCTTTGATATAAAAAAAAATATTTTTCTTTGTTTTTTTTACGATGATTTCGTAAGTAAAATAGATTGATTAGTGCTTAAATATTTTTAAATACAAAACTGTTCATCAACATATGAATATTTACTGTTATCTCTAAATATATAACTAACATAGTGCTTCCACCGACATTATTTTTGAAAGATTAGTTGTAACCAGTTAAGCAAACAATCAAAATAATGTTCTGAAATACCACATAAATATCGCAATACATAATATACCAATACAAATGGTTTCAAAACACATTAGAAACATAAGTGAATCATTCAATATATAAAGAGTGACTAATCAAAATAATCTGTTAAGAAATGAAATTTTTGTCGAATAGTTCTTGAATTTGTACTTATAAGAGAATAACACAAGGATAAAATTTTCTAATCAGAGAATTCATAAAGCGCTCATAATCTTTTTGAATATATGTCAGAAAATATTTTTGAAGGATAATAGATGACGTGCATCGATGAAAAACAAACTCTGTCCAATACATCTTCATGATTGAACGAGACTTAAGTGTCGTAAACATTCTTTAGAATCGCTTTGAACACGTTAAACGTCTTCATTAGTCTGATTGATTGATGTCCGAGGAATTTGCTGGAATTCAGTTCATTACTGTACGAAGCTAGCAGACACCCTGCAATTTATTCAAGTAGGTTGTAATAAATTATCTGTGACGGGCCTCATATAACACTGGGAATTTCTTTGTTCTGAAAAAAATATATAGTGAGAAAAATACTGAAAAATTAAACAACTTTAAGTCACTCTCATACGGAATGAGTTGTTAGATTGATTGTTGAAAAATGTTACGAAAGAAAACCCTCAGTGCCTGACCGTAAGTTGACGAAATATAGAAATTGGTTTAGAAATTAAGCTCATTTCTGTGTTCAATCCTACCTTGTTATAACTACTTATAGAAAAAAAATCCATCTATCTCTCTCTCTCTCTCTCTCCCTGTCTCTATCTCTTTTTATTTATACAGAGAAAGACTGCGAGTGTGTATAAACTGCCCCAAAAATAAACGACAAACAGAAAATAAGTAATAAAGGGAAAATAAAACACAATGAAATTTTCCTAGTTTGCTCAGCATGAAAAGATGCCATGCAAAGCGACAAATGTAAACAAAAATTAGTTTTCAAATAAGCAGTGTAAATAATTTTCATAACTTTTGCGAAAAATTATTTAGCTGCAGACTTTTATTAGTAGTGACTAGGCAGCCTGGAGTTATATTCTGGACAGCCCCTTTTCATACCTGCTAGGTGATCTGTACCCATTCTCAAATAATATATGTCGTCAGGTTATTTAGATTTTGGTGAGAATCAAACAGATAGTATAGACGAATGCCATGCATGTCTCGAACATGCTGTGAATGGTTCAAGTCCGGCGAACGTGATCCATTCGAAGCAGTTCTAACAATCGATCAATTTCTAGTTCTACCTTCTACTAAAAACGTAAGCTGCGTTTACTCCGACGTTATCATACATAAACATGGCATCCAAACCTATGGCTGCCGGAAATGGACAAACATTTGGATAGAGTTTTATATACCGATTAATAAATGCTATTACTTATCCGGAACGAAGGATGTGGACAGACGCCGACTGATGACTCATGCGTGTTTGAGATCGAGCTCCTGGTTTCTCCAGATCCGTATCTGACAGAAATCGTTATTTATTTAGAATTCAAACTCAACGTGCAACAGTGCTTTGGTCAATTGATGTGGTTACAGTGGACGTGATTCACAGCCTTTGTAACTGTCCTTTTCTTCGAGACGACACCAATGGCACCCGATTTGATGGTCACCTGGATGACTTTCTTGCAGCTGTTTTAAATTAATTGCAGGGATATCGTTATTTCTGATAATGCATGACGCTCCAAGAAAATTGAAGGATTAAACTCATTTCACATCATTGAGCTTGCATATATTGATAACTGTCCTCGCGGGTAGCTATAGCTCTAGGACGGCTAGTACTAGGCTATCACTTTACTGTTAGCTCATTTTGATAGAATTTTCGCAAACATCGGACAATGGAATGGTTGGCAATTTAGACTCGGTCAATCTTTGGTCATTAGCATAGCATCCATCCGATTGCATACCGGCTGTTTTCACTCATTTCGTCAACAAACTAATTTCAGAAGTTTTGAACATATAAATAAAGACATGCACATCAAACAATCGTAAGATCCAACGCAAAGGAGACAACAGCAATTACTAAATTGCACGGGTTTTTATATCAATCGCATTACATAAACCCTATGTGTAGTTACGTAAATATTTTACTGTGGAATTGTTTTCTCATACCACTGAAAGATATATATGTAAACTGTTGCTTTAGCCTTCTCGATTTATGTTAATTTTACTTCTTTCGTTCACTTATTTTTTCCCACATATTATGCGTGTATATATATTAAATGCATATATATATATATATATATATATATATATATATATATATATGTCGTGTTTTATTAGTGAAATAAATTAAAGTGGGTAATAAATTAAATACCTGAAAATGTAACGGGAAAATAAAATTTAGAAGTTGTCTAGGATTTAGTTTTAGATCTAATTTAATTATCCATAAATTCCCCCCCCCCAATTTTAAAATTGGAGTAATGACACCCCTCTTTTTTAAAGGCTAACTTTATAGGGGCAGCATAGGAAATATAAGATGGTTTAATTATTCATGCTGTCAGCAATACACCTAATTGTTTTTTATTTCCGCGTCATCTTTAGGAGAGGTTTGATAAGGGCGATTTGAGAAATGGTAATTCTGATGTAAGTACGATTTTAGGTGAAGTACAGCTTATTTCACCCACTTCAAATTTATTTTTAGCAAATACATGTTTGTATTTATCACTAATTACATTAACAATATTTTAATCACCGTTAGGAATTATTTTTGTATTAAACACATGATCAACTTTTTTGTAAATAATATTATTATTATTAAATTTAAGACTTTTATTATTTAGTTTATGCTTATGTGTTTCTTTAATAATTTCTTTAGATTCACCCTGTTGTGGAATTATTTTGCTTCTTTGAAATATTTTATGTTCACTAAAATTAATAATTAATTCAAAACTACTCATAGTCTGACAAGACATGATTAAGTAAGGTAGTTCTACATTTACTATGAATAATTTAATATCTTTAATAATTTCTCCTATTTTCATTGGTAAAATAATATATTCACTAACCTTAATTTGTCCAGTAATGGTGGACATGTCCGATTCTAGGTATTCCACATTTTTATCTCCTTTGATTTTTGTTATTAAACTTTTACAAAGTAGGTTAATATTAGATCCTGTATCAAATACAGCTTCACTTTTCTTTGAATTGATGCTCGCTTGGATGATGAGAAGATATCATCTTTGATATAGTCGAATTATCGTATTATTTTCTCGTAGTCTGTGACTGGGATGGAAAGTTGGAGCATCTGGTCGCAATTCCGCTGGTATTTGTTGCAAGATCCGTTGCCTTCTAGGATACATGGTCGGCCGCTGAGGAGAAAAGGATGGGTGATGATGATAGGATGTTGGACGTTGAGGATATACCTGGTAGTATACTTAGTTTCCGGAGTAATTCATTGGTGGTTGATTTTGACCACTACCCCATCTTCCGTATTGAGATATGTGGGCAAGTTGGGTTGGATGGGGAGGTGTTCTTTTCATCGGATATTTCGGATTGATAAACTGGGCGATTTGTAGTTGAAATTTTACTTTCTTGTATATCCAAAATTTTAATCTTTTCTTTCAGCTCTTGTATATGTTTCGAACTTTTTAACTGCATTTCTATGGCTCTTTCTTCTTTTAATACTTTGATTATGTAAAATTTTCAGCTTCCTCTTCTAAGTTCATTCGGGATGTAATCTCGTGCATTCTATAGAAGCATTCTATGTTAGTCTCTTTGGATGTTTTTTCTGTTTTGACTAGTTGTGAAGATGAATTTCCGCTGGATTTATTTGTGTTCCAAATTCTCGTGCTAAGTTCAATTTAAATTCGGTCAAACTTCTTGGTATTGGATTTCATTTTGGTGAAGGTTGCAATGGGTCCACTTACTAATTTTGTTAAAAATATAATTTTCTGTTTTTTCAGTTATTTCAAAGAATTGCAAATATTTTCAAATTGATCCAAGAAATTTTGAATGGTCATTTCTAGGTTATACTTTTCTAAAAAGTTTGGATATCTTCAAAACGTACTTCATTTTTGATGATGGCTATATGTTGAATTAATTTTTCATCTTCTGTTTTTGTTCTGCTCACTTCTTCCGTTATCTTTTCCTTTTTAATTTGGTCTTCTGTCTTATTTTCCATCTTAAAATTTTGGTTACTTGAATTTTCTTCAAGTAAATCAGATAATTTTATTTCTTCTATTTTCTGTTAGAACGGCACTTTTCTTTTCGGGGACAGGAGCGGTGAGTTTCTTGCGGAGGAGCGCTTTCTTTTTCTCCGGCAAACCTGCGTTCAGCTAAGAAACACGCATTACGTAATTTCAGAGTTCCATAATTTTCTCTACAGCAATTTCTATTAATTTTGGCTGATTTGGCTTCCGTTTTTTTAAATGTTTTAATTTTTCGATGGCTTTAAATTAAAGTTAAAATTAATTTGCACGCTGCAGGTTTCCTCCTTCCGGTAAATCCTGCCGGCTTATTGATGTCATGTTTTGCAGTGAACATCAAGACATTTTATTTTAAACGTCTTTATTTCATGAAATCACTTTGTAATCTGATTTGAAAAGAGAGAGAGAGACGGACACGTGTTCAAAATCGAGAGTCCACGGCCTCTCAAAAGCCAGATGTCTGTTCAAGTACATTCCTTATGAAGAGGTATATTTGGAATGCTAGGTAATAAAAATTAATGGTAGGAGCAGAGATGATCTTTTAAAGCCATGGGTTCTTCATTCCCGAACTGGGTAATAAATTTAATACTTGAAGATGTAACTAGAAAATAAAATTAAGAAGTGGTCTAGGATTTATTTTTAGATTTAATTTAATTATAATTTATATATATATATATATATATATAGGCACTCGTTTTACAACAATAATACAGTTAAAAAACAAATTAATAATGATATAAATAATTTTATCACTAAATGTGCAGTTAAATATGGTTTGCATTTAGAGGCATTTGATGAATTTAAGTACAATTTTTTAAAAGACCTGATGAAATTTAATTATCATTCTAAATCAGCACTTACTTATAAAGATGTAAAACAGAAAATTTATGATTTTCAAAAGAATTTTGTTATTCTTTACATAGTTAAAGTGCCTGGTAATTATGCTATAATTTGTAAATATTTTTAAAATACTATGATTAATGAACACTTTTTGAACAATGACTCTTTTAATAGATTGGACTTTTCAGATAAAGAAATAACTAATTGAATTACTGCTATATATAGAAAATTGGGTGTTTCCATTCATAAGATTAAGTTTCCATATATTTTTTAACACCAAAATTTCATAAAAATACTGTTAAATTTAGAACAGTAACAAATGGTTTTAAAACTTATATCACAGCTGCAGTTAAAAGGCTGCATAATATTATACAAGAATTCATCAATAAGCAATGTAATAAAGCCATAATTAAAAAAAGTAAAGAAATTATAGATTTTTTAAAAAATGATTATATCTATTCTGTTTATAGTTATGATTTTGAAGATCTTTTTAATTCCATTAATATCAATGATATAATTAGGGTAATTTTAGATAATCATAAAAATTATAGCCTTAATATTAATTTACAAAAATTTAGTACTCTAATAAATTTATTCTTAAAAGAAAACTACATTAATTTTAATGATTCTCTGTACAAACAAACCAAAGGTTTGCTTCAAGGTGGCCCTGCTAGCATTACTTTGGCTAATTTATTTTTACACTTTTACGGAAATAATTATATTATTAATAATGATTATTACATATTTAGATACATAGATGACCTAATTATTTTTGGTAAAAATAATAATTTTAAACCCAATATTAATTTTATCCGGAATATTTAAAGCTAATTAAAATTAATTGTAATCCAGTTAAAACTAATTACTTGGATGTATCATTGTGTATTAAGAACTGTAAATTACATAGCAATATTTATGATAAAAGAGATGATTTTAATTTTAACATTCTTAAAGTGCCTTACTGGAATTTCAACATTTTATATCAATTTACAGAAATATTATTTTCAATTATATTTATCGTAACAAAGTAGTAGTTAGTGATAAATTTAATATATATTTAAATCTTAATAACTTTATTTAACATTGTATGGAACACAGTTACCCTCCTAAATTTATAAAAAGTTACCTAACAATTAAATAAAAAAAGTTATTAGTTGTACAGTTTATAGATAGATGGCGCCTCTAGCTAAGTAAATTAACAATATTATATTGTCTTAAAAATTAATTGTGTATATCTGGGTGGTACTTTTATTTTCTATAAATTTAAAATAAAATATAGAGTATTTAAATGTGTATTTATAGTATTAATGCTTTTTTTTTTATCAAAACTTAATAATTTTATGCGATACTGTTATTGTACATAGCCGTGTTATATGATTCACGTGGTAAGTCTTTATCTAATAGTTTAACTTTGATTTTAAATATTTTAGTAATTATTACAGGCTATAATATTATCGTTTTACATTAATATATTATGGTTTTATCTATAATGATAGTTAAACTTCTCTAGAAATTTATTGCTTTCCCTATAGCCCAGAGTATTGGCAAATTCAGGTGAAGGTTGCCTGGCCGAAAAACATTGTTTAAACCTGCATTCCTGGTTCCTAAGGCTAAGAGTTTGTTCTAGTATTTCTGTGGCTAAATCTATTCTATCATGACTATAGTTATCTTAGGTATATAACTATTATTTGTATATTTTTGTAATACATATATATATATTATTTATATTTAGATTAAATTGTTTTTTTCTCGAAAATAAAATATAAGTACTACTACAATTTGTGCCATCTTTGCTTTCGAATGTTTTGTTAGTATTTTTGCAGGAATATGGCATTTAAAAATATGTTTTATATGTTTATTTCAACAGGTTTGTTAAGAGCTATTAATATACAACTTCATAATGTAGAATATTGGTCACATTTCCATGTAAATATTGTACCGATACCGTGTAAAATGTATGACTTTCAGAAAGTAACATTCTTATAATTGCATAAAACACTTACTCGGATAACTATGATTCAAGTTTTTAACGATGGCTCCCAATGATGTAAATCGGTGGTTCTATCCTGCTAAGGATTCACGTTCCAGTACCATTAAAGAATCGTTGAGATAAAAGGATGATACGATGAATCTTTCAAAACTCAGTTTTTAGATGATTGTTAAAGTTTGGGGATTCAAATACCAGCGCAAATGCCGTTCTAATTACTTGGATACGGTTAAGATCTATGAAGATCTGTGCCAAAAGTTATATTGGAGATTCAAAGGGTAACTTTGATTAAAAATAAAATCTCTATCATCAGACTTTCACTAAAGTTAATTTCATGTTAGCCGTACTTTTAGGAGCTTTTTATTACAATAGTTCAAATTTACTGGTTATATCAAATTTTATCCTGAGAACAATTAAGAATAATTCACGCTAAGTTATTTTGTACTTCATTAATTCGACATGACCCTGTCATATGTCCTTTATTCAGTGATATGAAACCATACACAGTTCTTTTCTCAAAGAAAATTTCTTACTTTACTCTTACAACATATTATAAAATGAAATTATAATAAATTACAGTTTAAAAAAAAAACAAAAAAAACAAGTTTTTATAATGAATCGATCAAATAAGTAAGAAAAAAAATCTTAATAAAAGAGAATAAAGTGATTAACGAAAAAAACTAATGTCATTGAAGTAATAGTGGGGGGGGGGGTGCTTTATGTTAATCGTAAAAGTTTCATACTAGTTCCACTCCGAAGTGTTGAGATAGTGTAAAAATGTAGTACGAAGCACCCCACGCTTTTACCCCAATGACATTAATTTTCTAGTTAATCATTTTATTCTTATATTAAGAATTATTTTATTGCTTTTTAGTTCGATTCACTATAAAAGCGCGTGTTTTTCAATTATATTAAAACTATAATTTATTTTTCATTTTTTAGTTCGATTCATAATAAAAGCACGTTTTTTTAGTTTATCAAACTATCATTTACTCATTGTTGAATTTATCAATGAGTTTGATGTTTGGAGCCGGGGGTGGGGTGGAGGAGATGGATTACGTAGCTGCTGGAATTAGGCTTGCTCTTCAATGGATATTAATTAATGAGTTTGAAGTGTATTTATTCTCTCCGTTTAAGGGATAGGATCAGTCATGTATTGTTATATTTCGCAAAGATTCCTCTCTATAGATACAAAAAATTTTGATGTACTATGTTTTTATAAAGGACTAAAGAGTGTAAAATTCCTCTTTTCGTTTTTTTCCCTCACATTTTCATGCATTGTCATCCATTTCTGAGCTATGGTTCAAATTTCAAGTCTCTAGCTCATCGGGAAGTCAGTTTAAATCAATTACAAAATTTCCCCCGGGAAGACATACAAGAAAGCAAGAAAATAACCACAAGAAAAAAATTAAGTGTCAATCCTTTTTTCACCTTGTAAACGTATTGCTAGAATGTTAATTCGTAACACCACTTCTAAATGCATTACTTTATAAAAATAAAAAAATATTTAACAGTTAGAACATAAATTATTTTTTTGAAATACACGAGTCATTTTTTTAATTTCCATTTTCAGAAAAACTAGACAATTGTTTATATTATAGAAAGAAATAGCTGACGCACCCAACACGCCCTTTCTCACATGAACAGAGAGAACACTATTTTGCTTGTTTTATTTCTATTAAGCATAAATGTATTCGTTTTTGGTGTTGCACCTTAATCTTTGAGTCGCTAAATCTGGAAATGACATATTCAATTTGTCGCCAAATCTGGAAGTTGTATATGGAATTAGTCACCAAATCAGGATATCATTATTCCAGATGTCCTCATCAGGACAATGGAACAAATTTATTAAATTATTGTATTGTCCTCGGTCCTTGACAAGTGTGCAAATTTTCGAATTAATCTAACTTTTTAAAGTGGGTAAAAATCGAGTTCCAAGATTCCGTTACATACAAGTGAAACTTATAAAAGCGTGTTAAAAAAGGATATCCAATAATATTGAAAAGATCGTTATATGAATTGAAGCACTTTTAAATAAATGACATACTTTTTAATGACATATACAATACATATCCATAATTACATTAATATCGTCCATAATTATATATCCATAGTCCATAATTACATTTAATATCTAAGAAATTTCAGTTCAAAATTTGACTGAAATTTTTTATAAATGCCCCTTTGTTAACTTCACGTCGGTTGTAACTGTGAACTAATTTTAATCAGGCGCAGCCAGCCAAAGAGGTGACCGAAATATTTTGGCCACGTGTCCTAATAAATTTGAATTCAAAACACTGGTAAGGTCATATCAGATAAGGGGAACAAATATATCAAATTGTACGAAAAAAAATTTTATTAAAAAAATTAAGATTAAATGAAAACAAGGACACACACATATATATTTGCAAATTTGATGCAAAATAAAAATGAAATTTGGTCTAAAAAGTATAATAAAAGAAAAAAAAGTACTGGAAACACAAGTAGTTCAAAGTCTTTTCAGGTGGAGGAATATCATTTTCCCTCTCAGTCGTGAGTTGAATCCTATGTTGAGTCTTCCAAAGAAGCAGTTGAATAACATGTCTTACACAGCGGATTTACTTGGCTTATAGGCAGACCGATTCACTGCAATTTTTACTTTCGTACTTTGTCATCCTCCTAAATCCTGATTTAGCTCCGCTCATCCAACACTTGCATCTTTTGGGAGATGAGGAGGCAGAATATTTTTTCATATTCTTTTTGGGGTTAAGGCCTCTTGAAATAGAATTACAGCTGAGTCTACATACCACTTCTATTTCAATCTCCTACTTTGATGAGTCAAAGTTTTAGGATGATTTTTCTTTTTTTTGGTTCCAGTCCAATCCCAATCGAAATCACTTGAAAATTCCTTTTCCCGGCAAAGTTTAGAACTCCAAAAAAAAGACCATTGGCCAGCATCTTATGTTTCAACTCACATTGAAAGTAGGACACATATGATCAACTGTGTCAACTACAGCTTTAGGGCTATTGTAAAACGCAATTACTTCTAGCTTCTTTTGCTTTACAATAGATTGGTCAACGGCATCAGTTTTGCAGAGTGAAGATACGAGAATCAAGTTTTTCCCATTCGTACGAAACCAAAGTATTATAACGGTTAAAGCCAGACAAACTGTCGCATTGAGCTGTTGGAGTGATGAATCAATTTTTCGCTATTTCACTAAGAAATCTAGATTCTAAAAGCCGGATAAATATAATTAGTTCTTGATATACAGTAATCAGACGCAATTGGCCTGAGAAGCAGGTATATGAATAGCACTTACATCTCAAGAAATATATTGCAATATATCACAGAACAAACTTATTTTGAATATAGTGAAGGATTAGATTAAAAATATCTTAAAAACTCCTTTTCGAAGTTATGACAGAATTAAATATACTCGGCCTCACAAGTGAGGTGTGATCAAATCAGTCAGGGTGAGGATTAAGGTAATACTGGACTGTTGCATGCTACACATCACCAAGATTCAGGAAATTATTCGGAAGGGCTTTCCGCTCACACATCGGGTGTAGGAGGGACATTTAACAGACTGTTTGGCTGGCCACTCAGCCCGGTTACACCCGATTTATTTTTAATCATTATTATGGGGCAACCCCATTAACTTGGGAGAGTATCTTCTGATGACAATTAAATTAAAAAAAATAATAAAGTCCATTAGTTTTGCTTTTAATGGTAGTCTGTATCCCCTACAGCGACAATATTAATTTGAAATTTTCTATGCACATTTTTCTCAAAAACTGTTAAATATGAAAACTTCAAATTTGTCTCTATATCAATTATACTTTTTGTATTTATACTGAAGTAAGATGTTTCAAATATATTGTTTAGTTTTTTTTAAAATATTTAACGGTAGTGATTTTTTTAAAAGTATCATTTTTTACGATAACTGCTCTCTAGTAAACTATTTTGAGAATCTTTTAAAAAGCTCACTTCAGTATATACAGTTATATATCAGTAATATGCAGTAATAGTTGTATATGAATACATTCATTAAATTCTGAGAAAAATGTACACTCAATTTTAAAAACATCGTTTTCAGAAAATTGCATTTTTAATATTAAAAAAATTGTCACTTTATCACAAAAATAATGAATTATAACATCTATTTGCCCCACTTTATTAAACATTAGCATCTTCTAAATTTATTTTAATTACAATTGTTAGCAAAAATTCTTAAATTGCCCAGAAAATACATTCATAGCATTATTCAGTTTTTGTCTAACGAGATTTTTTAAAGAATTTACATGATTTTTCTCATATTGCCTATTAATCTTGAGGGAGTATTCAATTTTGATGCATTACTTATATCAAATAACGGTTGGTTCCCTCTTACATCCGAACCCTCTTGTCTACCTGTAAACCCGGCTAGATGTGTGGGAGAAACAGAATAATTCACAGACATGTTTTCAAACTAATTAATTTATTAATTTTTATTAACAATCAGACACAATACAATTCTAATTAAGGTATATGATTTATAGTAGAATGCCGAGGTGAGATTCTATAACACGGGGATACTACTACAGACCCTCAACTGAATCTAAGACAGCTTAAATACACTCAAATAAAACTACGTCACACACTAATAAACTATATTCTACTTAATCAAACGCACAGTATCTGAACTTTTTATGCCTTGGATCCTACACTGGAAACTGGTCGGTGTTCTCTTCGGCTTGTTCAAATGTCGTTGGCTCCACGCTCTGTAATCTTTAACTAATTCCACTCCTTTTCAATCTTCAACTAACAACTAATTCTCAAACTTAATGTTAACTCGTACTTGCACACTCCAAAGTATCAACTTCAGCGAGCCAACAACAATGTGTCAAATCCCTACCAACTCGTGAAAACAGAATTTATATAACATACCTCCTTTAAATAATCACGTGTCCTTGCTCAATGAAGGTTGTTTGAATTAAATATTTCCCTTAAAGAGACAAAAAGGGATTAGTGAAACCGCGTATATATCCGTCACAAACTGACCATAAAACATCATGAATGCTTTGTAATAATGTATCGATATGTAAAAGTAATCATTTGGAATGTGATTATACGGCACTTCCAAATTTTTCAATATGGATATGTATATTCAAATACCAACAACTTCCTAATGAGTTCACGTTTCTCTATAAGTTAGACAAGTGATTTCTAAAACAGCCAAAATAAGACAGTTTTTTTTTAAATCTGAAATTTATTTATTTCTTGTGCATGTACCAAGCTCCTCGCAACGACAATGCAATATGTCTTTTGTAACTTTTTATCAGAAACTATTAAACATAAAAACTCAGGACTTTAACTGTATATTAAATAAACCTTTATTTTTTCTTAATAAATTTGTTTCGGCATCCGTTTTCTAAAAAAATTCTTTAGAAATTTCAGTATACTCAAGTATCCACGCATGCAGTTGTTTTAGGCCAGGGATGGCAAATCAATAACACGAATGCCATTGATGGCACGTGGCAGAATATTTTAGGCACGCCACTGATCAAAAACGGTTTTCATTTTAACTGAACATGACAAAGTTTAATATGAAGGTTTATGAACAAACAGAATGATCAGTCACGAGGCGATGGGGGGGGGGCAGACTCGTTTGTTATATTTTGCGTAGTGGCGGCGTGTATTAAAATTGCTAATGATGCAAAGTTTCGCTACGCATAGTGGGTTTGGGAATGTAAACATTTCTAGATATATTCAAGCTGTATACAAATATATTCTAAAGCTTACAATAGGGGTTCAGCTTCCATGAATTTAATTTATCAATGTTTTAATTCTTATCTACTAAATATAATTCATCCCGCGGCTTAATTTTTAAAATTTCCAATGATCTGAGACAAAAGGGAAAGTGCAGACACGATACAGACAGATATCTCGTACAAATACTCAATTTCCAAAAAGCAAATACCTGCGCATACGCTCGCAATCGTGCGCAGTCAGTAAAAAAGTTTTGGGAGGGGGAGGTGATCAGGCGAAAGCACATAAAATAAATAGTCAATTTCATCAAAACAACAGTATTTTAAAGTTTATTTTTGTTAAATTTACCATCTTAGCTGTGCGATTTAAAATGGCTAGTTCAGCATAAAAACAATACGTGGAAGACAGAGTTTCAAGCTTGGTGGACTGAGAAATATGGCATGATCAGAAAAGGCGAAAAAGCGGGGCATGTTTTTTGTTCTGGAACAGTGGTTTGCAGAACATCGTCCGTAAAACGGCATTTTGAAACAAATCGCAAATCTTTTTGTGAAAAAAAGCGAACCAGAGTAAAAAGAATTAATTGCAAGAGTAATAAAAGACAGAAATATACAGTCGACGTATCCGATTAAATATGTTAGCAAAAATTGTCTTACAAGTGCGGCAAGTTACTCGGCTGCAAATGCCATTATTCGGCACGGTAAACCTTTTCAAGAGGGAAAGTTTTTTAACGAAGCTTGGTTGGGGCATGCGTGTCTGCACTTTTTGAGGATTTTGATAATAAATATAATATAATTCCGCGCATTATATTGTTACAAATCAACAAAAAAAATGATATCATCTCCACTCCTCTTATATCGCTATATTTTGACGAAAGTATTGACATCACTAAATCTGCACGTTTAGCTGTCTTTGCTCGATATTGTCTAGGAGACGTCATTAAGGATGAATTAATTGCGATATGATCGTTGCTAGCAACTACAAAGGTCACAGAGATATGTAGGGCTGTAAAATATTCGCTTGCTGAGAAAAAATTTAATTAAAAAAAAATTGTTTCAGTAACAACTGATGGTGCTCCAAAAATGGTTCTTTTCTTTATTTAAAACTGACATATATAGGGCATTTGATTCATGAATGTCATTGATTTATTCATGAACAAGTCTTGTATACAAAGAGTGGTTTACATTCCCTTGATAATGTACTAACGTTATTCACAAAAAAAGTCAACCTCATATCGTCGCACGCTTGAAATAAGCGAAAGATTGATGCTTTGTTGGATGAAGTCAATTCGGTTTATAATGGCTTACTAATGTATAATAATGTTCGCTAGTTGAGCCAACTTTAAAGATTTGTAGATTGCTTGGAAAAATTCAGACTGTTTATGCAAAATAAGAGCAAAATTAAACAATACCCACAGTTGATGGATATTATGTGTCTTTCAAAATTGATGTTTTGTACAGAGATATGTCAACATTTCAATGAATTGCACGTAAAGCTTCAAGGCACAAATAAAACAATTTTCGCCATGATGGTTCTCATTCGTGCTTTTAAAGCTAAACTGTGCTTTCAGAAATGATATTATTACAAGAAACTACAAGTACTTTCCAAACTTGAATAAAAATATCAAATATTTAGATTCATTTCAGAGACGAGATGAAAAAACACAGTTATTGATGAATTTATTCCCATAATAGATTCTGTAATCAATGAATTTTCAGCGAGATTTTTTCAGTTCAAGGAATTATTGGAAATATTCAAATTTATTATGTATCCTGATGGGATTTCACTTGATAAACTAAACTTGTCCCAATTCAATTGGTTGGAAATTGTGGAATTTGAAATGCAAATGATTGGTTTCCAATTTAGTCCAATATGCATTCAAAAAATTATTGAAACATTTAAAAAGTTGGAATTGATTGAGGCAGAAAGATTAACAGCCAATACAAGTAAAAATTCCATTAACGAAATTTTGGAAACATGGAATTCGATTCCAGACGCATTTAATTGTTTGAAAAAGCAGAGTTATGCTATTTTAACCATATTTTCATTTACCTATGCATGCATTTTGCTAAAAGTAACATCTTTCAAACCTGATATAAGTTCTTTGACATCTAATCTACAACAACAGAAGCCACACTAATGTAGTTTTAACTCAAATTACATGTATATATAAAACATTTACTGCTGTACAGTGTAAAGTGTTTTTTTTGTGTTAAATAAATAATTTTGATTTGTTCGCGTATTTAGTTTTATTATTTCTCACTATGACAAGTGAAAATTATTTGTTGCACGTGTATAACTCATTAAGCATTTCTTCAGAAAAAAATGGCACGTTGATAAAAGAAAGTTCACTACCTCTAGTTTAGGTAATACTTACAATTTTAAAAATAATTTTTTTAGAAACAGTAATTTTTATAAAAACTCTTACCTTGTCAAAGTAAGTATTTTGTACTACTTATTACCCATAATATTAATTTTAACTATCCATTTAGTACAAAAATAAAATTCAATTCACACACACACACACACACACACATTTAAACCAAAAACTACAAACTGCACTCCAAAATCTAACAGTTAAACTTGCAGTTATTATACTGTTATCTAAAGTTAACTGCGTATGGATAAGTAAAAAAAAAAAGTAAAGACTATATAACTGATTAAATGGCCAATATTGTCAATTTCATCTGTCAAAGTGTGCGTGGTCAATAGCTGATGATTTTTAAAAGTTTTTTTGGCAAGCTTCTGACTCATAAAACTGCAAATATATTGTATCCCTAAAAAGTCCATGCATTGAAAAGTTTAGAAACATTAAAGACTGAAAAAATTATAATCTGAAGATTTTTAAAAACTCAGAAACTTGTTAATTGTTTACAATATAGATAATTAATTCATTTCCTCTCACCCAAGGTTTCTCAACTCCGACATTTTTTATAGGATTATTTGGTAGCTGAGATCCACTATTGATATTGATTTATACCAATTAATCAACAATCCAGGAGACGGTATGCACAAAACCTGAAAATAAGTTTTATTCAAGATATATCATTACACAATATTGGCTATTGGTTTGTTCTGAACAAGCATCCTTTTAGATGTAATTTTCTACATAGAACTTTTCAAGAAGGTCTGCAATCAAGACTTGTTGATATATTCTGCAAATTCTTAAGCTCCACATCATGATACCCTTTAAACAAGTTCTATTTAATTTGTATAACGATTCTCATTATTCTGCATGGAGTAATTATCGAAAAAGTTCTTTAAATAGCCCATATTTTAACTTCAAATCTTAATAAACTTGTCCAGTTTGATCATTTATTTACAGAGTCGGTTTTATGGTTCAGCGTGTAGTACAACTTAAATTTTCAGTTTAAATTCCCTCACAACTTAAAATTCAATTGAGTAAACACATCATACAATTGTTTTTTTTTTTATCTTTGATGTCTTATTCAAGAACAATTGTTATTCTAGATAGCGTCTATATATTTTTTTTAAAGATTCTAATTTATTTCCATTAAAAAAAACATTGGCTTGTACAAAAGGGAAAATATCATGTCGTCATTCCTCATTATTCTGAAGTAGCAAAATAAAAGTATACCTCCTAATATAATGTGGGAACTTCTGTGACATAATTAATGAACTTTATTTTCTTTTTGATTCCCAAGAGTAATACGGAATAAACAATAAACTTTAACACTGATCATCGTATCCATGTTTCAAAAAACAGGGTATTTTTATATATTTATACGAAGCAATTTTTTTAAAAAATATTTCTACAGCAGATCCTATACCATCTCCCTTTTTCCCAGACAAAATTTTTATCTCTAAAGGCATAAATATTACTTATGTTTCATTAATTGTTCTCGCGTCATTAAATATTCCTTTCTAAGAAACAGACAAAAAAAATGCACGAAGAATTTTGAATCAATTTATTTTAAACTGAAAACGTAAAAAGAAATAATTTTTATGTAAATTATATCTTATTTATTTCGCTGATTTGTTGACTTCTGGTTTGCAGCTTACATAAAAAAAAGTGATGGAAATATATTTTTAAAAAAATATTAATTAAGTTTTTCTTGACGAACTATACAATTTGTAATGAACTTTTATTGCTAATTATAAAACGCTACCTTATTTCGAATACCTAATTAATCCATCAATTTCTGTTCTCTTTTTCCTTTCTATGTTTTGCATGAACACTAACTAAGCAACAAAAATATTTTTCAAAAATATAAATGGAATTTTACTTTAAGAATCACAACCTCTGAAATACGATTTATACACCATGAGGCAATTGTATCAGAGTATAAAAAATAAATATTAAATGACTTCACAATAAATAAAACACAAAAATATATCTGTGACTAGGTTTCCACAAAATAAAATGGAATTTCCCGGAAGCAATATAAGTCAATTTTTAAATTAGCATTTTATTAGTCAGAATTCCAATTACACCACTTTCGCTCCTCAAAAAATAAACGCTTCTCCACACTGAAGGTAGTTTGATAAAAAAAATCCAAAATCAACAGCAAGAAACCAAAATTCTCATTCCCTCGCTATAATATCAGATACCAAGTTAATTTTTCAGCTAATATATTTCGAGGGTTAATTAGTGAGATTTCGAACGCGGGACAACACAGCTAGCCCCAACGATTTTTTCCCCTCTCAATCTCAACTAATGAAGAGCAAATACGAATGCGCCACTACTTTTAATGGCTCCAAATACTTCCCATTTCAAAGAATAAAATATGGTTCGCCGCTGTGTGGGCTATTACCCAGCATTTTACGACAGCCCTAGTACCTACGTTTCAAACTAAATGATCACATCCCTCAAAAATGCATCGAAAAAAGATGGGGTGCAACGTTTAAGTCTCTGTGGAACTATTATTCCTATTTACGAATCGAGGTAAATGAGAAAACTGTTTTGATTTTCTGAAATATTTTTTTCAACGGCCATCCGCTGTTAATGACACGTACTGCTAAATGAAGTCTGAAACTATTTGATATAATCCTTGAATTCACTTTTTTTCGTCGTGATAAATATACTGTTAATAAAAACGTGTTTCAGAGTTCTTCCCCTCACTCTGTTGCTTAGAAAAATGGTTCGTTGATTTAAGAGGTTTGATTTTAATTTATAATGTCGGAAATAAATGTGTACCGCTCTGCTAGGTCCGCTGCGCAAGATTTAAAATGGTGCTGCGTCTCTACGTGTCGACTGGCTTAAATTGCGCTTGTAAGGACTATATAAATGGGGGGTTGGATGAAAAGAGAAAAAAAATGTTCAGTTTTCGTTTCTAGCGCTTAGTTAGTAATTGTGGAATGCGGGGTACATATTGATTAAAAGAAAAAGATGAAAACATAGTAAAAGATTAATAGGATGCGAGTATATTTTAAATATTTCGTCACATAAAATTGTAGTTAGAGTGAAAAATTACAAATGTTTCAAATGCAGACTTTAGTGTAAGTTTTATGCTTGAATAATATTTGTATTTTGATCTGTAAAATACCATTCAGCATACAAAACCTAATAATAATTAAAAAAAACTGCGTAAAACAACTATTATTGGTATAAAATGAACGAGAGAAACTATACAAAAATATATGCGTAGCAAAAATTTAGGAAAGTAAAACAGTTTGTGCTTAAAAATAATTACATATGAACTATATAATTGAGCATAGCAAGGATTCACTCTTTAAAGAAAAAATTAAAGAAAACATTAAATAAAATACTGATGCTACAGTTTAAAAAGGCGTGTGGTCACCTCTGTCATCCAGGCACGCTTTACAGCGATTTACCATAATGCTATGAGGTATGAATGAGTTGTGGGTTCAAACGGTAACAAGCTACTTGGAGAGCTCTCTTCAGTTCTGTAATGGAGCTTGGTGGGTGCGAAAGTGCTGCAATTTGTCTCCAGAGCATATCCCATACATGCTAGATAGGATTTAAATCAGGGAAGTTCGCAGGCCACAACATGCGCTGGAGGATTTCCGTTTCAAGGAAGTCCTCAATCAGCACCGCTCGGTGACATGGCGCATTATCATCCATGAATATGAAGTCAGGACCAACAGCACCTCGAGACACGCAAACATAAAACTCAAGAACTTCGTCTCTGTATCTTTGAGCAGTCACACATCCCGTGTCAAAGAAATGGAGATCTGTGCGGCCGTCCATCATGACGCCTGCCCATACCATTACTCCCCTTGATGGAAAATGATGCCTTAACCTTATGTTTCTTGGTTCAAAACATGTTCCACGTTTTCTCCATATCGTTACCCGCTGAGAATCACTACTCA
Source organism: Trichonephila clavata (assembly GCA_019973975.1). Lineage (NCBI taxonomy): Eukaryota > Metazoa > Arthropoda > Arachnida > Araneae > Nephilidae > Trichonephila > Trichonephila clavata. Next base: position 59,513 of record BMAO01025591.1, on the reverse strand, counting down.
GACTAAACCGGGACTCGTCAGTGAACATTACATTCGTTTACTCTCCCATACTCCAATGTTGATGTTTCAAACTCCAGTTCAAACGAGCGCGTTTATGCGCAGACGTGAGGGGAATTCAAACTGCTGGTCTTCTGGCGTACAGACCAGCATGATTGAGTCTCCTGTAAACAGTTTTCCTCGAAATTCGTATCCCTGTGGCGACTGTGAGAGCCGAACCCAGTGCTCTGGCTGTACTGGGCCCTCTGACGTAGCGCACTTATTACAAGATATCGGTCTTGGCGAGGGGTTGTGACTCTTGGTCGACCTGATACTGGTTGACGGGTAACATCTAACGTTCTTTGTAACCCCTGCCACAGTCTTGAGACATTCAGAATTCGAGACACTTCGGTTTGTGATCGTGAGGATTCCAGCATTCCAACGAGTCTTTCATTCGTAAACATGTCCAATTGGCGTCTTTGTGCAATCATTTACCTTGTTTGATGGTTAACAACGTTCCTTCGCACAGCAGTTGCACGAAACTTGTCTGAACTGCCTATCCTGCGTGAATCGGTTTCTCCGCGTTCTGACATGCGCCGGTGTTTCACGCAGGACGTAGTCGACTGAAAACTTTTGCATAACCCGAATGTTTCTTCTTCTCCCAATTAATATCTGCAAGAAATTTGGAATGATTTTACGAATATTTACTCCATGTTTTTCGCATTTTACTATTTATGCTTCACTTTTGGACTCCAGTGTATATATATATATATACAATATATTTGGAATTGGAAAATTTGCATTTTTATTATAGGTGTTTTGTAGTCGTGGCCAAAATTAAAAAGAGGCTTGTTCGTGATCACATCTTTTATTCGAGTATGCTTCTCATATTAAGCCAAAAATAGAAGAGAGGAATGATTCAAATAACAGTATTTATATTTAGGGAAGAATAGGGAAACACACATTGTAAAAAATACAGTTACATGTCTAGGTGAAGGGAATAACAAGCTATTTATAGAAATAACATCATTGCTTACGGAAAATTAATCCCTATTACTAAAAGCGCATGAAAACCATTAATGATCCTATATTTCTTGGAATCGCTAATAAATCTATCAAATCTCAAGGTCTAAAAAATCAGTAATAAACCAACACATGCTTTTAATGCTTGAGAAAGAGACGCGGCTCGAAATAAAGTAGTAGAATTTATGAATTAGATGTTATAAATAAAGTAGATTCAAATTATGAGTAGATATTAATTTAAGTTATTACACACACACACATATAGCATGTTTTAGGACTTATTAGTCTTCTTTTTAATTTATTTACTGCTATATATATATACATATCCTTAAAATTCAATAACCTTTTAAAAAATACGGTACTTGAGACGACAAATTTAGAAAATATTTTCAAATGAATAAACGGATTTAATAAAGCAAAAAAAAGTATTATTTACAAATTCACTATTCTGCAAAAAATAGGTGGATTACAGGAGCAATGAGAAAGTGGTTGACGTCCTGATGGATAGTTCTCCATTCCTTGTCAACCATTTGCGCTGTTCAACTTAACGTGCTGATGGCTAGGCTTGAAAGGAACATCCAATCACGTCCAAGATGCAATAAATTGGTGATAGATAAGAAAAGAATGGTAAACCGGCAAGGTTTTGTGCATCTGGCAGAGTGCATTGGCTGAAACGTGCAGCGGGAGGTCTGGCGATATATGGCTGGTAAAGGAATTGGATACTTTCTAACCACCGAGAAAGAGTGTATCACTGGCAGCTGGACATCATCCACTTTCAATTGGGCCGTAATAGTGCTATTAAAAATTATCAGAATAATTTTCCATCTTTTGCAATTTGCACTACAATAATGAAGACGCCTTGACACTTGGTATAGGTGTTTTACAGATGCGGCAAGATTGGACCTGTTATAACGCAGTGCGACACTTGTACATGCGGTCCATTCTTGGACAACCAGAACTGTTAATTGTTCTGAAAAATAATCCTGGACCTTAAATCAATCGGAAACTAGAAATGAATTGAAAAGTATTAATTCTTCTCGATATGAAAACATCAATGGAATCTTGCAGATGCTTCAAAATGGCAGAATAATGGGATTGCAAGGCCAAAAATACTTGTCTGTAGTTTTATTTAATCCACACGGGCAGGTAATGCTCTGACCTCACCTGTACCGCTCAAACTATTCACCTTTTTTATAAGCCAACCAACTGCACGCGTTTCTTTATGTGGATGCCAACTCAAATGTAACCTTTTTAGCCAACCCTTTCAGTTTAACGATCATGATTTTTATAAAGCCATATGTTTTTACAAATACCATCTTTGGTGGCAGCTTGGCATTCTCTGCTATTGTACGTGTCCTCTTAGAATAATAAAAAAGAAAAACCGCATGGATATCCCTGATTGAAAGCTAGCCTGCCGAAAATGTTCTACAAGCTCCTTCTCCTGAATCCTACTTTAGTGCACTGAAGATTCTTGTGCACCAACTCATTTAACACAATCTGCAATACTCCATAAGATGCATTTACCCTGTAAATTGCAAAATTTTCTGAGCAATCTTCTTTATTATATATTTTATTTATCACAAAGTGTGTTGCAAAAATCAAATTGGTAAGTTTCATATCTTTTATTTGTAATGTTTTGCCCATAAAAGAATTTAGTTTAAATATGTTGACGAAAAATAGTTAAGCTTCGAACCTAAATAATTAGGTTGGTTACATCAACTGTTCTACTTTTAATGTCTGAAATAAATGTTTTTTGATAAATTTGAAAGAAATATGTATACGATAGCAGCTTCTGCTAAATTCATCTGATATATCTTATAAATTTTTCTTAATTTGAAACTGTAGTAAGAAGAATAAAACTATTGTAGGGTTTAAATACTAATTAAATCAAATATTACATTACTAGAATTGAGATAATACTTCAGTCTATCAAAATTAATAAGAAGTTCTGTTGCTAAAATTTCTTTATACAAATGTCATTGTAAGTTTATTTTTTTAGAAATCCCTTTTTTTAAGCATAAGGAATTAACAGCACTTTGACTCATACTTACAGGAATTAATTGGTACACAAAACCAAGTACTGCCCGATAAATGAACTATAAGCATGCTGTATAAATTGGAATCTAGACCATTGAATCTTATATTTATTTATATTCAGCAACATGCAGTTATGAAACAACGAATCATAAATAGCTAATACAGGCATGAAAAATGACTTTCTCAGATATTTGTAGGCCACCTTATTCAACAGTACAAAAATTCAAATGAACAAATTATGAAGACACTTATAGTTTAAACATATATCTATATGTATAAATCTATACTGCTTGCAAAAAGCTACAAAATATATATAAAATCAAACCTTACTTTTTAATGACTTAATTTCCAACTCACTACTTTACATGTTCATACAGCTCCAAAATATCAGATTTAACCGCATATTATCACTTTTAGTAAAAAAAAAAGGGTCAACTGCGGAATGAGAGATAATAAGCTGAAAATTTGTACAGATTTTTATTTTGTCACTCTAAATGTTGTCTCAAAAGTCTCATAAAATCTCATGTCCGCGTCTTAAGATATTCAAGGTCAAAGGTCAAGAAACTCGTTTCCTATCGCTTTAATGCTACTAAAATTTGTTATAAATATTATAGAGAATAAAGTTTTCTATAACTTTAATTGAAAATTTTTTTGTACATCAAACCATTTTTGAGATAGTGGGCGCTGCGCGTGCAACGCTTAGCTATCTACAGCATAACGCAAGGTCAACCGTTAGTCACATGATATAACACGCCGTATAAAGTCTATAAACATTAAAAATATATATAGTTACAAATATGTGGCATTTTTTATTAATTATTACATTACATTTGTTAATAGTTTTCGTTAATCAAGTATATTTTTTAATAACCCTTATCTTTTCGAAGAATATTTCCTCATTTCCTGGTGGAATGGTTTTCTCGAACAGCTCACTAAATATAATAAGGATTTTTCTACTTCTCAGGTTATGTTTCTTCCTTTTATTGACAAACTCCTGCCAGTAACGTAGACACAATTTATACTACTTTACATTGTGCTGCAAATATTGCCAAGTTACATGGCCAAAAAACGTGTTTAATTACTTTTGATCAATCTCTACTCTAAAGTTCGTGAAATAGTTGCTGCATCAGATGCTAACTCAGAATTTTGTAAGATAGTTGTTAATTTAGGAGGTTTTCACATATGCTCATGTCCTTTCTTGGATTTATAGAATATATAATGGACTTAAAGAAGCTGTAGGTAAAATCTATGCTAAAAAATTCAGTCGATAAAATGTCGAGTGGTCACGCTTATTCAAGAAGTATCGGAGGTCATACATTATTACGACTTGAATTATCAATGATGATCTTCGGGGACATGGAAGATTGAAGATTGTGTGTTAAATGAGTTAACTGAACAAATCAATTGCCGAAATGTTTCCTATGAAGGTGTTGAAGAGTGTGTAGGTAACTCAAACTTATTTAATGATCCATTTCAGAATAAACTGAATGAATTAAAAGCTCGATGTCCTACAGCACAATTATGGGAACAATATTTCGAAATCGTATCAATAGCATTTGACTTCTTCATTCGCGCTGAAAGACTGGGACTTTTCAAAGAATATATTAATGCTGTACAAAGCATGCTGCTGTATTTTCATGCCAGTGGTCATTTTTTGTATGCGACGTCTGCACATTTATATCTTCAAGATATGATCGATTTGTAAAATACAATGGATGGACAGACTTTAAAAACTTTAAAAATGGATTCTTCACCCTGAAACGAACAGAGAAATTTAATTCTGGTACATGGACAGATATGGTTATCGCACAAAGTCTAATGAAATCTATGAAGACAGAAGGGGTAGTATCTCGCTGTCGAAGTACACAAGAAAGTATTTTATCTAAATTGGCGTTTGCTATATGTACGCTACAAATACAATTTGGGAGGAGATGGTGAAGTGTTATACCATTTCTTTAAACTACTGAACAGTACGTTAATGCTAAGGATTCAAAAGAGATAATACTGATGTAAGTAAACTAATTGAATTGTTTACACTTCATAATCCCTTTCTAAATACGCAACAATTGGTATCTTTAGCTTCTGTAATGGTTGGAAATGATCAAATTAATTGGCACAAAGCCTATGAAATCGGATTAGAATCAATGATAAAGATAAATGGTTTAAAATTTAATGAAATAAAGTTAAAACGATCCAATAAGGTTTTATCGCTTTCAATTGTCAACAAATATGTCAAAATTAATGGTTGTAGAGTTTCAATTGATTTATTGCTACTCTTCCAAAGGATAACTGAAAGCAAACAGTTTGAATGTAATGTTCAAGAATATCTTCAATATGAACTAAGAGCATATCCATCTCCTTTATTTGATAATTATGGCATGTGAAAAACCACGAAAGCGACATTATATGACAATATGACTTCTGTCGATTTCGACTTCGATGAAAATAATGTAACATACATTATCGATGGTGGGTTTCTTCTGCATCGCGCAGTATGGAGTAAAGACGATACTTTTTCAATATTTTAGATAAATACGTAAAATATTTACAAAAACATTATGGTTCTGAAATTGTAGTTGTATTTGATGGATACTCAGACTATAGCAAAAACATACAAGCAATGGAACAGCTAAGAAGTACTGCTACTTTATCAAAATCGAATGATGTTTGTTTCGACGAAACAATGATAGTATCAATTAGCCAAGAGAAATTTTTGTCGAATCGATGTGATAAAAACAATTTTATTAACATGTTGATTGGAAAATTAGAATCTGTTGATTTAACGATAAAACAGGCCAAAGATGATGCAGATGTTCTTATCGTAGAAACAGCTATTGGAGAATCGGGACATCACAGGACTGCCGTCAAAGTAAGAGAAGATATTGATTTGCTCGTCATTTTAATTGGACGTACTCAAGCGCATCAAAAAGAAGTGTTCTTTAAAAAAGTTGGCAAAGGTAATGTTAAAACTCAAATATACTCTTCCAAAAGTTTTGATAAATATCCTCATTGTAAAAAGCACATTTTGTTTCTGCACGCATTTAGTGGCTGTGATACAACATCTGCATTTTTTAAAAAGGGGGGGGGACTTTCATTAGAATATTAGAGAATCTTCCAAACTTGGATCAACTAGCTCAAGTATTCCAAGAAGAAAACTGTCCTGTACAAACATTACATGAAAATGGATTACGAGTCTTGTTGGAGGGATCGGTATCGATTACCCCCCATCCCATACCAGCTAAAGATGGGTCAATGCTCCAAAATCTGAGAACAGTATTGATAATCTACGATATATATATATATATATATATACTCAATTCATCAAGTCAAGAAAGCTCAACAAACCCGTGCAGTTATCCAATCTTCCACCAACAAGTGCAGCGGTTCAGCAACCCATTAGCCGTGTATATTATCAAGTTCAAACTTGGCTAGGAAATGATTTAGAACCCCAGGAATGGGGGTGGATTCTGCGGAATGAATTCTTCGAACCGATTACGACAATATTACCGCCTGCTCCAGGTGAATTACTCAATACCACATTTTGCAACTGCAAAAATGGTAGCAGTTCACTCTGTGGATGTAGGAAATCGGGGTTGCAATATTCTTCAGCTTGTGGCCAGTGTAATGGGCAAGCTTGCTTCAATGCTTCACGATATGAGAGCGATCTCGATGAAGATTGTACTTTTGATTCCGATATCCTTCAAGATTTGGAGAAAAATATCCTTGACAGCGAAAATAATGAGAATGAATTGCAAATTTTCGAGTGATCGAAAGACAATGAAAAATAAGAGGTAAAAAAATTAACACTCATGTTCGTCTTATAATTAAAATTTTTGTAAAACTTCTTTACATTCGAATTTTGATTGTAATAATTGTATAAAACGATATTTTTAAGTAAAAATATAATTAAAAATTACTTACTTTATTTTTTTTACTTTAAATGTAACTAGTATATGTAATAATATAATATAATTAAAAAATACTTTAAGCATTTCTGTCAACAACATTTGAACTACACGAACAGTGTAGTTCAAAAGTTAGTTATAAAAGAAACATATACTTGTTTAATGAAATCTATTACTAAATGTGAAATAATATTAATAAAAAAGCCAAATGTTCATAACTATGTATATTTTTAAGGTTAATAGACTATATACAGCGTATTATATCATGTGACTAACGGTCGACCTTGCATTCTGCTGTAGATAACTAAGCGCTGAGCGTTCAGCGCCCTCTATCTCAAAAACGGTTTGATGTATAAAAAAATGTTTCAATTAAAGTTATAGAAAATTTTATTCTCTACAATATTTATAATAAATGTAAATAACATTAAAGCCATAGGAAACGAGATATTTGCAAAAAACCGAATTTTTTTACCTTTGACCTTGAATATCTTAAGACGCGGACACGAGATTTTAGGAGACTTTTGAGACAACTTTTAGAATGCCAAAATAAAGGTATATACGAGTTTTCAGCTTATTATCTCTCATTCCGCAGCGAAACCCTAAGATGACTGGGTTATTCTTCAATTACTATATTCAGATTAAAATGCACTATTCGACATAAACAACACCGGGACGGTCATGCCTATTAAAAACCGCAATCGCCTATTAAGATATTTAAGGGAGTACCGGATTTAATAAGCATCATCTTCCACTGCTCAATATTGGTTACAAAGTTGACTGAAGCTAAAAACATGTAGAAAAAGAACGCGAATTTATAATTTCTTGACACAGTAACACAATAATTAAAATACGCTTTCAGGAAGGAGTATCAATGCACTGTGTGTGTTTAAAGCTAATGCAACACAAAAAGTATGCAAAAATGTTTATTACAATTGTAATGCATATTAAGTTACAATCTTCACTTATTAGTATATTCTAATTTTGGTATAAAAATAATACTTCAAAAATTCATTTTAAAGTTTTTAAAATGATGTGTATCACTGTATCTCATTCCCAACTTTTGTTCAAATATATAAATAAAAAAATATTTTTTTCATGTTATGCAAATGAGCGAGTATTATTGAATGCGTAAGTAATTTTTCTTCTAGTACCATAACATTTTATAAAAAAAATGTTTATCAAACTATTTTAATACGTTTTATTGAAAACGTCTTCTTTTAATTTTAAAGGATAGATAAACTTTTTTTTTTGTGCACGCATACAGTGTCCTAATCTTAGCATTATATTGGGTTATGCAAATGTTTTCAAAATATTCAATATTCTAACAGATTTTGTTTGAGTTATCTGTATTCTCTTGAATGAAATATTGAATATAATTTATTCTCAATGCTATAATGCATGATATTAGAAATGTAGTTTACATGCTATAGAAAAATTTCTTGAACTATTTTTTGTTTTATAAATCTTAAGAATTTGATGCTTTAAATGCATGCGTGTGCTTAGAGTAGTATAAAAAGAAAAAGTTTAATCAGGAAATATTTTTTGTATAAGTGTTCCATCTGTGAGTGAATTTCCTTCCCTTTTATTTTGTCTTATTCTTTAAAATTTCCAATATACAATAAACTTAATATCCTAAAGAACAAAAAACATCATTTTAAAAGGTTGAAGCAATTATATTATATTTCGCAAGAATGATTTTCTACTCTTCAGCAAAAATACGTTTTTAAATCCATCACCCTCTAGAGCTCCTGCTTCATCTTTTCATTTGATCGACACACTCTAACACCTTTTTGGCAAGCTTAAATTCATTCGAAACAAGGAAGAAGTGGCCGGATTCGATACCCTATTCTTCTACATCAAAGCCGACGTCGAATTTTTCATTGGATTTATATGTTTACCGCGTGATATTTCGGTAACTAAAGTTACACGCGCATGGATTCGCAGAACTATTTATTTCAAATAACGCGTTTCGCTTCCTGAACCTGCTTTTAGCGATAGAAAGGCTTAAATCTGTTAAAAATTGAGAAGAAGCGAGAGTTATGTTTTCGATTTTTTTAACCATTTCTTATGATTACGGTTTTCGTGCAAAGAGATTTTCTGTTGAGACGTGATAAATAAAATAAATAAGATGCTTCTCCTGAAACGAACCATTTCTGTACTTTGAAGATACTCGATATTATTGAAGAATGTGCTGAGTGCGTATCTGTCTGCAATACAGAAAGAATTTAAAAAATGATATCATTCTTTTTTTTTTTTTGTTTTTAAAAAAATCCCTTTTTATATGTTTAAATCTAATGAGATATTTCCTTTTGTCGATGTTTGAAAGATAAATTTATCAGAGTTACATTCCCTTTCACTATAAAATTAAACACATGTTAGAACGTTTCAATGAAAGTTATTGAAATAAATGGCTGAGTTTGTTGCCAGAGATATAAATCGATATTTAAACATTCGAAATTCCCTCATAAATTGTGGAAAATAACGACTTTAAGCGTTGTAATACTAAAATCTTAAGTGAAAATTTAATTTTGATATTTATTAATTTTTTTATTTTTATATAAAACTTTATGCAACTAGACAACATTAGGTTAAGTTTTCAACTGAGTTATATCCGTGTTAAAACCAACTTATAAAATGTCATTACATTAAAATTATTATTTTATAGCATATAGTCAGGCATTTCGTGTTGTGTTTGATATCATACTACATGAAACCATAAGCTGTATCCTTACAAATAACTCCAAAAAATAATGCATTCTCTAATTTTTCTCAATAATGCTCTCCGTTACTCAGGGGGAGACTATATATTTATTAGAATCAGATAGTTTGGTCTTCATTGGTCTATGTATAACTTTTGATTAAATGCAAATATATAGGTTAAATAACTTAAAGTAATACATTAATATATCAGAAATAATAATCTCGTGGGGTGAGTAACATATCAAAATTTTGTACAGCCACCATGGCTAGAAATAATTATTGTGATAAGCTTTGGATATTCAAGACAAATGTTTTAGGTGGGGTCGGGGAATATACTGCACGCTAATTCTCTAAACGTTGCCAAAGTGTATCAAATAATGCAGATGATGGTATATATTTTATATATAATTTAGAATCATCAACCTTATTCGCCAGAAGAAAAGTTCAGTAAAACAGACAGAAAAGTGATGGGCATTGACAAACGTTTGTGTACTACGTGCGATCTCATTTTTGTTGAAATTTGGCCGTTAACAAGTTTTGAAACAGGAGTGGCCAACCGAAATGTCCTTGCGGGTCACTCAAAAGAACATTATGATCCGCATATAAAAATATATATCTTTATATTTGATTTGAACATTTTAGAAACAATTATTTAAGTGAAAATTTAAAACATAATAAATCATTATTATTGTTTATATTATTTTCCATGCATACAAATATAGATAATACATTAATAATAAGTAATGCTGAAATAATATTCCATTTATTTAATTATTGAGGTACTTGTTTCTCAACTCGTTCGCTTATTTTTTGCAAGACCATCGCAATGTGTGTTATTAAATTTGCAGGGTTTCGACCGTTAAGTTTGAGAGTGATTTATGTTTGGTAAATTTTATTTCTGAAAAATACACTTCACTACATTAAAAACAAAAATATTGCACACAATAATCTTATTTGTTAAAATTGTAATTAATCTTGCGGGTCACACAATTATTCAAGGCTGACAGAGGGTTCACCACCCCTTCTTAAAAACCACGATTTTCCATATCATGAAATACTGGCCTCTTACGATATGAGCAATTCTGCGATTGGGCTTCCACATGTATACTTTCTCACGAAGTAATTCCAATGAACGCTGTTTCTGCAACACCATGAAGGAATCATCAGAATGAATTAAATGAAATGTAATGCGCAAACGACTTGTATTGTTGAACAGAAAAGACGATATTTCCAAAGCAAAAAAAAAACAATATTAAGTGTTAAAAATCAGTATTTGGTGTGGCCACCACGCGCTACGCTACAATAAGTGCTGCTATACTACGTGACATGGAGTCAAACAGATTTTGAATGTCTACTTGAGGCAGAAAATTCCATATTGCTTATATGCGCAGAAAAAGTTCGTATTTTGAAGCGGAAGGACGTAGATCACTAGCGAGACGCCAAATAACCAAATTCCACTCGTGCTCTATAGGCACCATATCCGGTGAATAAGCAGGCCAAGGAACATACTGCATGAGTTCGTTCGAACAGGAATCTCGAACAGTCTTTGCAACATGAAGGCATGCATTATCCTGCTGAAAGATAGCTCCAATGATGCCTTGAAGGAAGGGAATGAATTTGGGTTGTAACACTTCACGAACGTACCTGTTGCTATTGAGACTAACCTCAATTCGTGGCAGATTGAATCGTCCACGATACAAAATCACACCCCAAAACCATATCTCTGGCTGTTAGGCCACTATGTCGTTCGATAACACACTCTGGAAGACCGCATTCACCGGCATAACGTCTAACACGAATGCGGCCATCGTGATCCCAGAACTTGAAGCATGATTTATTGGAAAAGACAACATGGTGCCAATCAGCTTGGCAGGATCTCTGCTCATGAGCCCATTGCAGACGCAGCCATCGATGGTTTGCCGTGAGGGGGATCCTGTATGAAGGCATCCTTGTACGCAATCCAGGGTGCAACAGGCTTCGACGAATTCACGAAGTTGGCATTAGTATACCTGTAACAGTAGACACAAGTAATACCAAGTGCCTGGAGGAAGCTGTACGGTCATTCACCGACAAGCGGAGCAGGTGTCAATGGTCGCGTGCTGATGTCACCTTCCTTCTTGCACTGCGAGTTTTTCGAAAATTGTCGGTTCACTGCTTCCAAACTTGCATCACTCAACTGTTCCGCTGTACACGAGCTCCTATTGCGGGATAGGAAAATCTTCCTTCTCGAAGGCTGATAATCCTCCCCCGTTCAAACTCCGTAATTTGTTTGAATTTCTCCTTATTTCAACCTGGAGGCATACTTAGGTCTCCCTAATCATTTGCCATTAACAAATAATCATTAACTATTTTCAACGTCCCGCTACATCCCTCTATTTATACGCTTTCAGAACCAGTTCAGAGGTTGCTGCGCACGCCACGCATGCACGGTGTCTCTGAAACCTTACTATTTTACGTAAAATTCTATAAATGATATTTACTGCCAAGTTCAGTGTATATGAGTCATGGAGCTCTAGTATATTTGGAAAATTCTCGTTAGCAATAAGTAAATACTTAGCTGCGTTATAGTCGGATTTGCGTAGATTTATTCCTAAAGCAGCCCACATTTTAACACCCCAAGTAAAATTTTTAGAAAGTCACACAAACAAAAAGAAACGTTCTCGTGCCTCTAAAAATCCTCAAACCCCTCTTGAATGGACTGAAGAAGCGGAAAATTCATTTATCGCTGCTAAGACAGCATTAGCTGATGCAACTCTTCTTAAGCATCCAATTCCTAGTGCTCCTTTAAAAGTTTGGACCGATGCGTCAAATTTCGCCATTGGCAGTTCCTTGATGCAGCTCTCTAACGGTAACTGGGAACCAATAGCATTTTTATCTTTAAAACTTTCTAAAACTCAACAAAATTGGTCTACTTATGATCGAGAACTTTTAGCTATCTATACTTCAATTAAAAAGTTTAGACACATGCTTGAAGGCCGTGGATTTAGCATATATACTGATCAAAAACCTCTAACTTGTGCTTTCAAGCAGAAACCAGAAAAATGTACCCCACGTCAACTCAGACATCTAGATTATATTTCACAATTTTCTACCGATATTCGCTATGTAATCGGAACAGAAAACAAAGTTGCAGATGCATTATCTAGAATAGAAATTGATGCAATTAAAAAACCACCCAGTTTAGATTACAAAACGTTTGCTCAAACCCAACTTCAGGATAATGAAACTCAATCCTTCCTTCAACCAGATTCTTCTATTAAACTAGAAAAACAATATTTTCCTCTTGAAGATGTTTCTTTGTATTGCGATAAATCACTAGAAACCCCTCGACCTTTCGTCCCTAAAATTCTCAGACAAGTGGTATTTCAAAATTTGCATTTCCTATCTCATCCTGGAATTTCAGTTACTACTAATTTAATTTCTAAACGTTTATTTTGGCCAGGAATGAGGAAAGACATTAAAAACAGAGTTCGAGCTTGTGAAAAATGTCAACGAGCGAAAGTATTCAGACATACCAAAGCTCCACTTAGCACATTTGCTCTACCCGATGCTCGATTTGCACATATTCATATTGATTATATTGGACCATATCCACCATCCAAAGGATATAAATATTGTCTTACTATCATAGATAGATATACCAGGTGGCCTTAAGTTATTCCTACCGAAAACATGTTGGCAGAAACCACTGCTCGTGCACTTTTAAATGGTTGGATTTCCCGTTTCGGCACACCTGTTACAATTACAACTGATCAAGGGACAAATTTTGAATCTTCTCTAATGAAAGAGCTTACAAACATGTTGGGCAGCCATAGAATCCATTCAGCTTCTTACCATCCCCAAAGTAATGGAATGATAGAAGGATTCCACAGGCATCTCAAAAGTGCTATTATTGCCCATGAGGACACTGGTTGGTCCGATATTTTGCCTATCGTATTGTTAGGATTACGTTCAGCAATGAAAAACGATTTAAAAGCAACAAGCTATCAACTAGTTTATGGTACTACTTTACGTTTACCATCTGATCTCATATCTACAGAATATCTTCAGACGTCTGTGAACCCCACTTATGTTTCAAAATTAATAACTATGATGAGAACACTTAGCCCAATATCTCCTGTTTCTCACAGTTGTACGAAAAGTTATGTACATCAATCATTAAATTCATGCACACACGTTTTTCTTAGAAATGACAAAATTCGACCCCCTTTAACCCCTCCTTAAACTGGACCTCATTTGGTTGAAAGTAGATCCGATAAAAATTTTGTCATTGATATAAATAATAAAAATGTAACTGTCACTATAGACAGATGCAAGCCAGCTTTTGAATTTTCAGAAGACTTTAATTCACAAAAGGAATGTTCAGATTTCGCACCACCTCTCACTAAGGAACAAATTGAAGATAACACTGTTGTTGATAAAAATACTAGAACCACACGTTCTGGTAGACATGTACATTTTCCTAAAAGATTGACTTACTAATTTAAATTTTTTCTTAGTATAATTTATATCTCTAATCGTATTGTGTACAAATAATTTTTGTGTGTGTGTGTGCAATTTATGTATTTTGCAGTGCTTTATTTTTGTATATATTTTTATGCCATTCCCTTCGTCACTGGGGGATACTCTGTAGTGTACTTTCATAATATCGGATCATCATAAATCACCATTAATCATCATATCGGATTCTTACTAACGGTGTAGATTCTTGATTCCTTGCATCTCATTGGTCGGAAGAAATGTCTTCTGGTATTTCTTCTGTCCTCCCAGAATTCCGCTCTGACGAAGGGAATATATATATCCGAACATTTTATTTTGATTGTTGTGTTGGAAATAAAGTTTATTTTTATAAAAAAAAAAAAAAAACAGTAACAGCCTCCGGACAGGAGTGATCACTTTTGTCTAGCGGTAAGTTACGCGCTTACAAATCGGAAGGTACAGAGTTCACAAACCTCCGATATTGGTGACCTTGGCTGAAAAGAAAAACGCAAAATCTTCTGATGTGTCATGGCGCCATCTACCTTCAAGAAGAGCAAGCAAAGTCGTCAAAACTCACTTGGCGCAGCAAAGTCACCGGACCCACTCGGCGCAGCAAAAGTCGACGAACCCACTCAGCGCAGCAAAGTCGCCAGACTCACGTGGCGCAGCAAAAGTCGCCGAACCCACTCGGTGCAGCAAAGTCGTCAGACTCACTTGACGCAATAGTAGCAACTCCAACGCTCGCCATAACAACAAATATCTCGTTCGTTCGCCTATCCACCGACTCACTGGTGGGGAGTACTGTGGCGGAATCTAAATAAGCCAGTAACAGCCTCCGGACAGGAGTGATCACTTTTGTCTAGTGGTAAGTTACGCGCTTACGAATCGGAAGGTACCGAGTTCAAACCTCCGATACACATATCATGTTTTTAAAAGGTAGCAATCATTGCTTAATGTTTGACTGAAAATTTACTAAAACTATGCACAAATTCTCCATAAGTATGAGTAAAAAATAATTAGGTAAAATAAAATATCGCACTTTTGAAGAAAAATTGGGAATAATAATACTTTTGCATTCTAAGAAAAAATTTTAAATTTAATGTCCCACACAGAAGAATTTTAAAGCAGTTAGTGGAGATATAATATTAAAAAAAACCTCTAATATGTAATTCATAAAGAAAAATATGGCAGATAGGATGAAAGAAAATGCTTTGTGAATATAGATAGACCCGTTTTTCACACAAATTTTCCAAACCTTAATGTTATAGGTCTAATGAATGAAAAAATGGATTTTTCTTTATTTATAGCGTCCCCGTGACCCTCTTGTGGGGTGATTTTTTTTAAGAAAAACCTCTTTTAAGCTGATCTTAGCTCAGCAAAAGCGTCATGATTTCCAAATTCAAGGTTGTTCTTTTAATACTTCATAAAAAAGAATTTTTTAAAGAAAAAATACATAAAACAACCTTATAAAAACCCTTAGGTGTTGACTCCTACTTAACAGGTCTCTACTCCATGAAAGAATATATCAGCTAAATTTAAAATATGTGGATCTATAGTTCCAAAACTGATCTGTCATTTATTCTAACACATGCCTTTATACCCTCACAATCTTCTTGAATGTCAAGATTTAAAAAAAATTCCTCTTTTTATATGGTTCTCTACTCTATGAAAGTAATATACATGCCGAATTAAAAATCTATATGTCTAATAGCTCAAAAACCGGAACAAAACCGGCACTTAACCTCTCGCATCAACCTTAGACGTCGATTTTCATAAAACCCTTTCTTAGCTGATCTCTATTCCATGAAAGGAATACGCCTACGAAATTTGAAGTCGATGGATCGAGTTGTACAAAAACGGGAATTTTTATTTTAACATCACTTTAATCCCTGTCAACCCCTTCTGGGGTCAATTTTTCGCAAAACCCTTTATTAGCCGATCTCTACTACATGCAAGGAACATATATGCCATATTTCAAGTCTGTAGGTTTAATAAATCAAGAGCAGTACACCCCTTAAAAAGTATAACACCCCTTTAACCCTAACAACCCCCTTGGGATAATTTTTTGCTAAACTTTTTTTGTAGCGGATCTCAACTCTCTGAAAGAAACATGCCTACCGATTTTGATACATGTGTAGCTTTTATAGTTCAAAAATTGATGTATATATTTATTCTATAACCATACGTAACCTTTCGCTACCCCCCCCCCTCCTTGGATTTCAATTTTCTCAAACCCTTTCATAGTGGATATATACTCTATGAAACAAACGCGCACTCTAAATTTCAAGTCTGGAGTTCTAATAGTTTCAGAGACATTGTCATGTGTGTGTCAGTGGGTGAATGAATGAGTAATAAGTCCTTTATATGTATCCATAAGAATAATAGTTGATGTTTCAAAAACCATAATTCGTACAGCTGTTATAGAAAGGGATATTGATAGTCCATTTAATTGCAACTTACTCAAAAATATTCACTTAAGTAAATATGTTTGGCTGATATCAGATTCTGGCAATGTGTAAAAACCAATTTTTAAAAAAATGGGTGAATGTGAGCTTAAGGAGAAATATTACTGGGAGAATATTGATGATACAGCTCAAAATTTATCTAATGAAATTAAATCAAAAATTTTATCATTTAATCCGACGTACAGGATAAAGCACATTTAGCTGCTTTTATTTGGGGATGTGATATGAATTTAAAATGAGCAGCATATGGAGATTATTCATAAGCACTGGGATTAATATTTTTAACGCAATGATGGATATTCTCGATAAATATGTATAACATAACTACAAAATATTTTTCATTATGGTATTCTTTCTAAGGCTGGGACTCATTAATGGAATTATTGCAAAAGTAAACGATAAAATTATTCTCAGAAGGAAGTGATAATTGCCTTTAGACGTTCATAACTTTAATTATCGTGATGCATTACGTTCCCTATTTTTAAATATCAGGTATGTCTTAAAAATTGTTATTAAACTTTTTATTTGCTCAACTATATCAAAATCTATTACTTTTTATTAAATTTCTAAAATAATATAAGAAATGAATACACCTGTCTACCATATTATACAAAATTATGATAGCTTTCCCGTCATGTAGATTAAAGCGATTCTTTCAATCATTAAACATCATTAGCATTTTTTATAATCCAAATACTATGAATATGAAATAAAACAATTTGTTCAACGTGTAAAATATATGGCGTTTGCCGTTGAAATTACAAATAATCTTCATCAACTTCATCTCAAACTACAAAGCAAATAGCATGGGTTACTAGCTTCTATAAATAAATCAATGTTTTAAAATACAATTTTTTACACTAGCTAAACAAATTAGAAAGGAAAATTTATGTCTAAACTAATCTTGACAGTTATTATTCCAAAATCATCTAAATTGAAGATTTTGGAGTATTTAAAACAAATTAACTATAGATAGAAAATAATTTGGAGAAAAAAGGTATTAAGACTTTAGGAGGGATGGATTTAAATATTTATTTAATCTTAGTCCATTAAAGCTGAAACTGTTAAAGAAAATTTACAAATTGAACTAATCGAAACTCAGTTTGATCCTTATTTAAATCAAAATACATGGGCGTTGGGAGAGTGTAATTCGTTATTTTTTTTATCTCCCAACAATTAAACTTATATTATCCTTGTTTTTATCTGTTCAGTAATACATATTTGGTTAAACAAATAATTTATATTTTAAAAAAAATCTAAAAAATCTTTGGAAAAATAGAGAATATCAGGTAAACCATGTGCAAAAAGTTTAAAAATAACCAACAGTATAACGCAATAACCAAAGATTGAGATTTGATTAATGAAAATCTTTGCTATGTTTTTTTTAAAATCAAAATGGGCTATGTTTTTTATAAATACTGTCAAGTTTCCCTTACCCATATGTATTTTAATATTCATATTCTGTTGTTTTATTTATTTGAATGCATTTCTTTATATTTATTTATAATAAAAATTATACCTTGTCTTTATTTCCATTTTTTATTTTCTGTTTTACAGCTCAGGATTTAATGAATATTACTTGATGGTTAATTGGGCTTAGATTTTCAGGGGAGGTTTTTAATTTATTGGCTTTCACATAATTTCCTTTAATTTTATAACTCTATTTAGGTTATTTTTACAACTACTACTTTTTCACCGATAACGGAAATGTCTAATCGTTTTGTTAAATGTTTAATCACGTTTTGAAGAAAAAAACAGTTTCTCAAACTTCTTTTTTTAAAGTTTACTAAAATCTGTACGATATAAAAAAATCCTCATTTTATTTGTTTTTTCCCAACCGTGTAAATAATTTTCAAAGCTTATTCAAAGACTTAGAGCTCGTATTAATTTCACATTACGCTATTCCAACACATCTAACAAACTTTAAGAGTTTGCAGTGATCTTTAATGCATGGCAGAGAAATATTTAAAAAAAATCGTCTGCAATTAAACACAAAGAACATTCTGTATATGAATTTTTATGAAAATGTTTGTCTTTCAGATTGCTCTGTGGATGGTATTTTTTTTCTTTTAAAACTGTGTTCCAAAAATCAAACCAAGCAGAAATACTCGCACAAAAAAAATATTGAAATTACTTAAAAGTTTCCAAGCTCGAAACACTGATAGAATCTGCTTTTTTCCATCTCTTGGTTTATTTATAGGTTTTTTATTCAGTTGGTTCAAATTCTATTTTGAAAACAGACAGTTTGGTCATGGGATGGGTTATGTTCAGTCTTTCTTGTCACGTGCCATACTGTTTTTATGCCTCATCCCTTCTTGTTTATGGTTATGTTATGGAAACTCCATCGTAGCCTGTTTAGTGATGTTTGCTACAGCTGATGTTTGGACATTTCGAAAATTACAAACATCTTCTAACTCGATGTTACATAGTGCGAATGCATAAACAACAGAAGACTTGGGTTACAGCCAGAAATGGATTATCTTTTTAAAAAAAATGCTTTTAAAAAAAAGTACGTAAAGTTTTTAATTAGATGAGATATGCATGATGAGCATTTTTGAAATATATTTGAAATATTACTATCTATTTAAAAAAGAAATGTATATTTAGTTCTTTTTTATTTCAATACATCCCTAATGTTTTTTAACCAAATTATTTGTCTGACTTCCTGTCGAACTGTACTTATTTTTATTAAAAATATTTAAAAATAAAACTATACATATTGTTAAAAATTCGAATTAAATATTTTTTTATGGACTGACGATTTAAAGAGTTTTAACATTTTTTTAAAAGACTTACATTCAAATAATCTTCTGCATTTAATGTAGACTTCATTTAAAGCTACAAAACACTATACAAAAATCAAAAATACCAATTTTTTCGCATTATCTTGGGGTCCATATCATTGGAGAAAGCTTGCTACTAAATTTAAAATTAATAACTAATTAGTTTTTGAAATATTTAAAATTTTCTGTGCATATGTTTTAGCTTTGGTTTAATTATAAAGTATATTTTTTCACTCTTAAATTAAATTAATTATAAAAAATTCTGTCCACAATCAACTGCCAGTGTAAAACGTTTATAAAATTCAATTTTCATTACAAAAATCATTCCTGCTTGATTACGTTTTAAAAGTTTGACTTCTGTCAACTTCATTAGGATTCATTTCAAGGCTAATTTTTGTTTTAAAAGTAGTTTATATAATTTAAGATATTATCATTAATTCTTTTGTTGTTGAGAAAATGCCATGGTCCAAAAGTTCTCAGATAGCTACGAGAAAAAATATTTCCAACAGATGGATTACTATTGAAAATGATGTATCAAAAATCACCCCTCAGCTAATACTGCAATTTAACTTCCGGATACAAGTATTCTGAATTCAAATATTGCAGATCAAACTAAACATTTCCAAGATGTACCTAACTATATCGTAGTAAATATATTGTAGTACTACATTTTAGTATTTTAAAGCTGTGCAACAGAAACGTAAACTTGCTAAAATGCCCCAATTTAAAAACTGAAAAAAACTAAATTTTATGTATAAACCTGGCAATTTTTAGGTTAAATTAGTATCACTATTATTCTGTGCATAAATACTTTGAGCTCCAATTTTTTTGAGAAAATATTAGGTTAAGATTAAGCTGAATATTCTGTCGAGGTAAGAAATACTACCAATAATATGCAAAAATATTTTTTAAATAAAAATTAAACACTTTCACTCCCATTTAATTAAAGTTATCATGTATTGGTAGCATATTCACTTTTGAGATATCGGTCCCTATTTTGAGTTTTTAAATATTTATTATTACGACACGTTGCGACACACATCACAAAAACATTTAAGTATTTATTCATTAAAAACTTTTACTTTGCGTGTAGGCACACTTACCGTTTTCTTGATTTCGTAGTCGGTCAAAGTTATATACAAATTGACTGAATTCCCCATCGTTTAGGGAAGCTTTACGCAGATTTTTCTTTCGGAGTTGTTGAAAGGCAAGTCGCCACAAAAATAGTGGTTTAATGTAGAACATACATTTTAAAATAACGTACTAAAAAATTAGAGCTTTGCTGGAATTATAAGTTTTTGTTTTATGCCCTTACAAACTTAAAATCGTTTTTTCAGGTTTTTAATTTTAAAAATATAGGAGTTTTTTAATATACAAACCTTAGTTTAATTTCAAGACCTTATCTTGAAATTTTTTGTATATATTCCCAGATGTATGCTCTATGAAAATTAGCACCGGTTTAGGTTTGAGATCATTAGTTATTTTTTTAAATGCTAAATTTAAAATTAAACTTTTTTCCTCAGTTTTAGCTAGAAAAATAATTATTGAATATAAACAAGTAAACAGATTTTCAAATACATACTAACTTTTGTTATATAATGTAAGCCACTTAAAATCACTGAAATATAATAAGAAATATAAGTCACTTAAAATCACTGACAAATTTTAAAAATTGATCATTTTATATGAGTTTAAAAAACTTCGAAAATTCTTAATTTTTAAAAATTGTGAAATAAGGTTGGTCAAAGTGACTTTTTACTTTCAGAATCAATTTAATATTTAAATCTGAATACAATACATACATTATTTTTAATGTTACTCTTTCCAATGTTTTTTTTAAATGGTACTGTGTCACGTTTGTAAACTAAATTAATATATTAAAAATGTTAGGTATATAAGACAATACACTGAAACTTTTACAGGAAAACAACGTTAGTAAATAAATAAGTTATAATTAAATATTTTTATAAAGCTTTTTTATTGTCATACATATTATATGTTGGTTTCAGAAAATGTTCATAATTTTATACAATTTCATTTCGTGAGAACACATAAAAATCTTCAATAATTTTATTTTTTCTATATTTCTTTTAAATCTATTTTGGTTTATTTATTTGTACAGGATATTGGTTAGAGGTTGGATATTTTTGCTTAAATATAAAATATAATGTTGCAGAATTTCTAGATTTGAACAAAAAATGGAATATCAATCATTCTACAGTTTCTAAAATTTCAAAAAATATCGAGAGAAAATTTAAATTCTAATTCACATTTATTTAGAATTACACACACAATATTATAAATTTTAATTCTATTTTGCTCTTTTTCATTCGAAAATTTTTATCAAAATTTTTATTTTTAACCATTCGTATTTGCCTTATTTTAGGGGGAAAATACTCTATAAAACGAAGACAAACATTAAAAAAAATGAATGTTCAAAAATTAGGAAAAGCAAATATCCTTTAATGCCTATTATGCTGTATTTAATCATTATTGAATAATAATTAACATTCAATATATTAATTTATGTGCCCACTTTAGATTTTAGAAAAGTATGTAACATTTTCAACTGTGAAATAGCATTCATATGCTAAATGTTTTGTACACATTTAAATAGGAAAGTTTTATATATACGAAGATTTTATGATTCATCACAAAACATATACCACATTTTAATTATTACATTTTATCAATGATCTCTGTTGGATATTTTAACATTTAAATTTCTCTTTAACATTTCAAAAATTAGATCTCTAATCCTTACAGCTATGTACAGTGCTTCAGATCCGTCTTTATTTCTCCTTTAAATATATTTACAGCTGAAGTAAAGCAATGTTTTATAACAATCCAAGTAAATTTAAATCATAATTTTATTTATTTATTTTGCTTGACAATTCATCATTACTTATATTAACAATAAAGCAAACAATTATCTGAAACTTTCTTTATTATCAAACAGTTATCTGAATTATCAAACAAATTTCTTTTCTGACTGAAGGCTTTGAATACAGAGTTCTGAAATATATGAACGAAGTATTCACTTGATTAGGTTATTGTAATATCATTTAAATTAAAACATAAACGTATAATCTAAATATATTTTCCGTAACATAACATATTTTGATCATCAGTGGAGGAAACGGTAATTTTTAAATAGACAAAAACGCCAAGTCATGATGCTAAGCAAGTATGTTATAATGCAAATCCGAACCCCAAAAATGCAGGTGGAATAACAGTTATAGAATTACTGTCAGAGTCAAGCATTATTTACTTAGAACAGTCAGAATTAGACAAGAATCATGCATTATTTTCTCGACGTGTCGCCAGCTTTTAATGTATTGATCTTATTGATGCAAATTGATGTGTAATTCGTCTGGAAACATTATGGCATTGCATTCTTCTGTCCACTCCCGGCACTTAGGGCCCAATCGCAATCACATATGCCTGGGATGCTCTGTTAAGGCAATCTTAGCCATGATCCATTTGTTGAAATTCATCTTTGCTTTAGAAGATTTGGAATGACGCACAAAAACTGATATCACTATGCACGAGTTATAAAATCTTCAGTTAAAGTTCTCATTGTTGATATACGTATAAAAAGGCCTGCAACACCATGTAACACTCTGGATCTATTCTCGAACCCTGCTAAAGGTGTGGGAGGAAGTGAAGAACGACTCATCATAATAATTTTCAACTATTTATTAAACACACTAATTATCACAGACACAATTCAAGTAATCAAATAAGATGAGATGTTACTAGAAAGAGCAGAGGGAATTTTAATACGTGAGACAGGAATTCAGAGAAGTCTTCTATTAAATTAGTCTACCTTTATGGATCAATCCACTACTCTAAAACTTGATTTACTCTGTAGCTATGTGACCAATCATCACTTAAATATCTTTAACAATTTAAAGCCCGAGACGTGCTATAAATATAACTAATACCTGATTGGTAGAAAAAATTCCTTATTTCCAGCCTCTCAATATTCAATCACCAGGCATCTCCGTTTATTCATGTATTCTCCTCTATCTCTCTCTCACTATCTATACACCTCTACTATATATAACGGACTTAATCTGCATATTACTGTTTCTTTTTCCAAAATGGTTGGTTGAAATTGATAGCCCAAAGATTTCCCAAGATGATTAGTGGAAGGACGTGTATAGATCCGTTACGACCAAGTATTGCCACGAAGAAACAAGTGAAATCATTCTTTTTTCAATATGCTTATATAAATTCCATACGTCCATCAGTACAGCTTGATTGAAAGGATAATCTATATTTTCTAGCTACATCATTTTCAATGTTAAACAGAAAAATAAACATAACTCACTTACATATCCTATGAAGATATATACTGAAACGAAGCTTGATTCAAAGTACTAGAAAAAACAATCGCATTAAATCGATATATGTTCTGCATTCATACTGCATTTTTAGGTACTGTGACGTCTGTTTAATAGCTGCCCCATCTAAAATTGCCAAAATTAACGCATGAGGGTGTCAAGTTGTTCAGATGGACTTTGTACCTCGAAATAAAAGGCTTGCTATTCTTTCCTTAAGCCTAGGGCATAACATATGTGAGATGCTTCGAAAAATGACTTTGTGTAGCCACACTTTTTCTTAGGCGACATACAAATGATCGATTGTCACAATGATTTATAGGAACAAAGCTTTAAGGAACAGTCCTTTAGTTTGGATTTCCTCGCACATCTGGGACGCAGACAACTTGAATGGAGAATAATTCAGTGACCCTGGACAAAGACACACCCTCGATGAAAGTGTGACAAAACAATATTTTGTCTCCAGATGGGGATCGCAAGGCTGTCTTGTGTAAGGGATCAGATGTGCTGGCCGATAGTTCCGAAGCACCAAAAAGATTAGGACTACATTGAGAAAATACGGGTTCAAATATGTCTCACCTGCCAATGAGAGGTGATTGGGGATGTGAAAGTGACCCGCCCATGAATGTTAAAGGGGTGGGTCAGAAGTGGACAGGACTTGCGATCTCCATCCATTGACTGGATTTTTTTCGCTCTTAAAATTTTGAGTTTGCGGGGGCAACCACACCTCGAGGACCAAGGTGTATGAACTCTTGTTCGTTTGTCTTTTACAAAAGAAATGCACTTTTAAGTTTTGGTCTTTTCTTAGACACTTGGTTGAGTTTGCAAACGCAGCCACGCTCAAGGACTTACTGATGAACTTTGCTGACTAATGAACTGTGCCAACTGATAAAATCTGCCTAATGAACTACCGAGTAATGAACTATGCCGAATGATGAATTTGGCCTAAGGTAGAAATACAGAATGCCGGAGTTAGCGGTGTCAAGTTTGGAATACCTGGACAGAAATCTAAATAGAACTTTTCTGTCGCGAAAACTGTAAATTAGAGCAGTATAATATTGAATTTATCATTTATTTATGATTTAATACAAAATAAAATACCTTTCGGCGATGAACTGTGTGAACTTTGCCGCTACCATATAACGATATTACAGTCGCCGTACCAGCATACATGATTTTAGTTAGTTAAGAAATTCATCTAGAGCAGAGTTCAATGATGAAATAATCGGAATTTTTTTTCAAAAAATAAACATGTTTGTTTATATAGATTAGCAAACTAGCATATATAGCATGGTTTTTAAACATCTGTCAAGTGTACTATAATAACGAATTATATTTGAATAAGTATTTACCAGGAATTTTTAACATTGCATAGAAATACCAAATTTCCTATAATCAAATCAAATATATAGCCACGCTCTAGCATCTCATTAGATCAAATTGTTCATGTTATATACGTAATAGAGGTCGGACTAGATGTCTGTACTCTCTCTTTACCACATATACATATGCATTACAATAATGAGCTGTGACTTGCTTGAGCATAGTACAAATTTCATAAATGCTGGATGTTTCCTTTATGTTGTGTGTAATTCGTACTATCAAAAACGTATATATATATATATATTTTCGGCGAGGCATTTTTCAGTCGCTGAAAGGTATCCTAAATCACAATGCAACAGAAATTTTGACCATCAGATTGAGAATCGCTTCTGAGTGCACAGTTCCGATAGACTGCATCTCCCGCTATTTATTCTTTGGATACCAAATTATAATCATTTGCATGTTCGGTATAAATGTCTTTGCAGATGAAATTCCATGATAATCGGGCAACTCCTTCTTGGTGCATCGGTTTTTTTTGTTATATAGTGCGTATCGTTTTTACTGGAATCGTACTATCAGTCGAGTACTGGAATCGTACTCGTTTTCAAAGAAAGATTTTTTTTTAAAAAATGTAAAATTTTCATCTAAATGTGATGTTTAAGGAATTTTGTTAAAACAAATTTAATGAGAAATGATAAGAAGTTAATTAATTTATTTTTTATTAGTATTAAAAAATGTCAAATGCATGCATGAACCTATAATTACTCTCACTGTCAGTATCATGTTTCGAAAATAAGTCGTCACTCGCAATGTTACAGCTCACTTCGGAATCGGTGCTGGCAACGCGATTTTCCAACATTATGTATTCTTCTGTGATGCCCAATGTATTTGTTATGCAGCACTTTTCTTTAAATTAATTATAAAATTCTGTTGAACATTTACAAGCTAGAAAACTATCGTATTTATCTAATCATAACTAGAATTTTTTTGAAAACACAGTCATAAATCTACGGAATGTAATGTGACTTTGATACATTATCGGAAACAAAGCCTTTTGGAGAAAAAACATATGTATAGCGTGCTTTTAACTAGATTAATTAAAACTACTAACAAATTTATTGAGGTAAATATATAAACTAAATGAGTGACAATGTAAAAATTATACATAGTAATAGTCAGTTTTATAAATTTATTTTCTATTGAAAAATTCAGACGCAAAAATTACCACACACACATATTAACAAAAAAAAAACCATTATAAAATAATTTTAATTTTAGTAGCTTATCTGCATCATACGATTTAGCACAAATTTCAAAAATGAAATCCACTTTATTGCCAAATAAGTATACTCAATAAAATGTTTTTTTTTTAATTTTTGTGTGGGAAATAAACCAAAAAATACTATTTCTGGCAATTCTATTTTAACCAAACCACTCCTTTATACATCTTCTTCAGCCATATCCTAGTTCCACCATGTTTTCACGATAAATGTGTTTGCAAAAATATTCACGATTATAGTAGAGTTTTCTCTTTTTCACAAAACTTCTTTGCGCTTTGATTCTCGCGAACTTGGAATCGACTCTTTTTTTTTTTCAAATTCTAACATTATTTAGCTTTATTTTGATATTCCAACTTATTTTGTGTCTCCTTCCTATTACCTTTATTCCTCAAACTCAATGGCGCTGTAGCCCCTGAGGGGCATCGTCCATCTCAGTATATGTGACTTTGGGCCTTGAGGTGCATGAGTAGATGTTCCGGTCAGGTGGTCTATCTGGCGCGAAAACCCCCAGTGTTAAGTTCCCAAACAAGCTCAACCCATTGAATGGATAAAAGTCTGAGTTGACCTTGTCCTGCCTAAGGATTGAGCCTCGCCCCTGTGGTGTAGAAGCGCAATGCACTATCACTCAGCATCTGGGCTTTCTTTTCCTTATATCTTGGTGGCATTTTTCTTCTCACTCTTCGATGACGGCGGCTAAATTTTCAAGGAATTAGTTCAGGTGAGAATATAGGAAATAAACCCTTAAGCTCACATTATACCCTTCTATTCTAATTTTTCTAACGACTGTCCAACAATATATTTATAGTTTGTGTCTCTGTATTCTTGGAAAACTGATAATGAGATTTTAAACAGATCAACTATCCAATAACCCTTATTTCCCTGTAGTACTCAAAATTTTAATTTTTTATTAGTTTTATTATGTTATATATATATATATATATATCATTGATATATCCGTTGCCAAATTTGATTCAAATAAACCAAGAAATGTTATCAAATGATTGATCATTTCTTTTCTTTTCGTTATGGTATTATAATGTCTATTTTATATAAATCAGTCGATGTTAAGACTTTTTTGATTAATTAAACTTTCGCTTCGAATTCTTTTCACAAGAAGTTCTTATGTCTTCCTATTTGAGGCTCTTTCCTTATATAATATTTTTAAACCGAACGATGTCTCATTCACACAAAAAAGGAATTTGGGGCATTTACTTTGTTGTCCAAGTAGAACGTAAATACTTTGTTCAAAATTCCATTAGCTAATCATTTATATCCAAACATACGGCAAAATTTATGTGTGTTCCAAGGCTTTCTCTCCGTCCCACAATTTCTTCTAAAGTAAGTTAACACTTTTTTTCCAAAAAAATCTGAAATTTGATTACTTTTTTCGGTCTAGTTACACTAAATATAGCTTAAGCAATCTGATGAATTTATGCATAATGATGAATTAACATTTCTTTTAAACACATAACATAATTGAATCTAAGAAAAATATCTTTCACTGAAATTTCAAAATTATGTTTATGTATGGAGCACTAAACTAAGAAATGCATTCTCGAGAGTAATAAAAATAACAGGATGCAGGAAGAGAATTAAGGGAAAGAGAGCAGCAGATATCAGTACCAATTTAACTTGCTTTTTGCAGCTTTGCGAACGAGTTTAACAAACGGTTTACTAGTTTTACGGAAGTTTTTAAGTAAAAAATATTTTTAATTTTTTGAATACAAATTAAATTGAATAATTTATTTACAAAAAAAAAAAAAAAATGATTGCTAAACAACGAAAACAAGACCAAAATTAATTCCATAATGAATAAAATAAACAAAGAAAATAACAAATCTAATGGATTTTGCCTTTTAAACTGAGATTAAATCAATTGCATTTATGCGGCCAATTTATTCCATATACATTATGAGAAACACAATTAATAGCTGGAAAATATTAATTCTCACACAATAATTGTTGTACTTATTTTAAATGTAGCATTTAAAATATACGTAGAATCATGCTTATCATTATCACGCATTTGATATTAAATAATATTTTGTCTCTGAATAAATGAACGTGTTTAAGGGAAAAAAATATATATAAAATGCATAAAAACTGTATTCGAAGTTTATATTAACAGGCTACCAGGTAACATTTCTAGAATAAAAAAAAGTCATAAGGTAATTGACACTAATTAGTATGTAAGGTTTCTAGAGTGCACAAATGTGTGTGTGTGTCTAACAAAGTGTGATGATTGTCTTAGAAAAAAGTGGTTTTATTTACATTCGTATACACACACACACACACACACTTATATATATATAAATATATATATATATATACTATGTTAATTTTAAATTTCATTCGTTTTAACTATTTTGTACTATTTTTTAAGTATAGTTAAATTTAAAGCTTTTGTAAATTAGTTTTTTTTTTAAAATTTTGCATAAATAATTCATGAAAAAGTTATTCTTTGTGTGTAAATTAAAACTATTTTCTGCCGATTTTCTACAAAGTATAGACACAGTCACTTTCCCCTTGAATTTTTTTTTACAAAATGACTTTTAAAATTCTTTTTATTACTTAAAAATTATAATCTTCATTTCGGAAAAAAAAATCCCTTTTTTTATGAAATAAATCAGAAAGTGTGTTTCATTACATTCAACAAACTCAAAAAACATTCAGTCCGATAGCTCGGGCAATTACAGTTATTCTATTTTTATTTTGCCTAAATCGAAAAATACAGACTATAGTCTTCAAAAATATAAAAAAAGTAAATAAATAAATAAAAAGAAAGAAACAAACATTTGAGGAAAATAGATAAACTCCACTAGACATGAGTCTTTTATTCAGTATATATATTTTTTCTTTTCTGAGGAACAAAAGCGTGCATAAAAATACGTCTGATAAATATTCGTCCCGGATATAAATAATGTGCTCAAAGTACAAAGCAAATCATTCTTAGCTTAAAGAGATTTACTTGTAATTTTATCAGTAAAGAGCTTTGTATAAATATTAATGTATTCAAACGTATTTATCGTCCTTGAAGAAAAGGAAATAGGAAGGATGCGCATTTTCAAATCAGCAAATATTTCTAAATAATATTTTTGACAATTTATTGCGATAGAAATATTTTTCCTGTGGATAACCGCTCATGAATATATCCATGAAAGAAAGCCTTGTCCTTTGTAACAAATGAATTTAGGAAATCACAAAGGTACGTGGTTTTAACAGCTTGCTTTTAAATGGCGATATTTTAATCGAGGCACAGGTATTGATTTTGATTCTAACCAAGACACGCGCGCGCGTGGCCACGATAGCCAAGTGGTTAAGGAAACGGACTCGTCACCGGCGTGTCATGAGTTTCAACCTAGTACCGTTGAAGGCCTGCCGTTTAGGGGACGATGCATGTGAAATCTGTAGAAGCCAAAACATCCTCCCGTTGTTGTGGTGTGGCTGTTAGGAGAGGGTGGGAATGCTAGTTCTTGTGTCGTCCTCGTCGCTTGACCACGGTTAAAATTACGAGGTACATCAACCTAGCGTAGCTCAATAGTGTGACGTTAGTATTCATTCATTTAAATTAAGTCGCATTATAGCGAGAGTAATCCACATTAAACTGGTTCTCCTATGGGTATGGCTCGGATTGAAATACCATAGAATTTCGGATACCACTTCTGTAGTTATCGTTTTCTGCAACATTTCAAAATTACGAGGCAAACAGCAATATAATCTAGCATATGTCTATCTTTTCTAGATATATACAGACCAGTAAAAGCTATTCTCATGTGCATATTTTCACTAATGGATCCAGAATACCCATATAGCCACTGAATAGGGGAGCAGCCACAATAGAGTAACTCATATTTTACTGCATCGTGATTAAATTCTGAAGTAAAATAAGTAAATAACTTTGTTATAACTATCAGTATTATAGTAAAATAAATTCAATATTAAAAAAATACATATAAACATCCAGTCCCTTAAATTGCAAGATATTTCAATTGGACCAGAAAATGTATAACAGGCTTTTTAAATGTCCAAGTAAAGTTAATGCAAAGCTAAGTTTTAAAAAAAAAATATTGCGCATTATTCTTTTCTGAGGTATAATGTTCACATAAGATTAAATAAAAAAAATATTTTCATTTCTGCTACTATTTCTAATTGATCTTGATACCTTCATAACTTTCTAATGCTGAACTCTTTTTTTCTATAGCAGAAAAAAGTAATGATGTTATTTATTGATAAAAATATTTAGAATTATTTAAATTTCAAAATCCCTCTATTCTAAAAACATGTAACGTTTATCAATCAAAGTCACCGTCTATTCTTTAAGGGAATTTTTTAAAAATAAAAATGGGTTTATTACCTATTGTTTTAGAATAAAGATAGGAATCTTGTCAAAATTGTTTCAAAGTTCTTTCAGAAATTTTGATAGAATTTATAAGTTATTTATATTTAAATAGCCTGTTTTTTTAAAATTTCGAACGAACATGTTCAAATAGAAGAATTTGAATTTGAATTTGAATAAACTTTGCTTTTGTATCATATTTTGTTTGTACATGTTACTTTTTTAGAAATGTAGAATTTATTTTTAATTTACTTGCAAAAAATATTTTGTAAATTAATCATTTTTAAAGGAAGTAATGAATTTAAACTATGAGTTTATATGTTAATCAGATTTTTTCTTTGAAAGTTTTCTGCTTAATATTTTCGAATATAAGGTGTTCCTCCCCTCCCTCCCCCCATTGTTAATACTACTGAAAATCGTATACGGCTTAGAATCGGTGGAAAAATCGTTGAATAGGGCAATTAAAGCAATTATAAGTTCATGTATGCATTTAAAAGTTTATAATACTGATAAAATATTACTTTGCTTATAATACTGGTAAAATCCACTTTAAAAATCTATTTCCAACTCTTTTATCAAAATAAGTACTTTATGAGGAATATTTGAGTACGCATATATATATTTATTCAGCCTTATTTCATTTACCATTTTTTAAATATTGCAAATAATTGATTATTGTTTCGAAAAGTCAAATTGATTTTTAGTGGAAGGCAGAATCATTGAAATTTTAGAAAAAGGCCAATCATTGACAGAAATGACTAGTATCACATGTGTTCCGCAGGTAAAATCCGCAATTCCAGAATGTTTCAGTTCTATTGAAAACATTCATAAAGTAGTTGTCATATTCAACTGAGAATTACAAAAGTTTTAAAAGACATATTTACGACCGTATTTGCAAGATATAACTTGTAGCTGTTTGTAAGGTTGTTGTATTTATATCTTGCTGTAACCATGGAAATTACTATTTCCGTGCAGAGAGGCTACAATGGATTCAGAGAAATTGATAAATTTGCCTAGACGTTCAGATGTTAGCATGCATTTGACGTGTGTAAACAAGATCCCATTTGCGATGCCATGAGAAACATCGGAATTGAATAGGCAGTCACAATAGAGGCATGAGATGAATCACGATTAAGTTTATAAACTGGTTGTTGCCATCTGGAGAGAATGCGGAGAACACATGCACATCGGAGAGCTAGATCATTTTTGCATTGATTACGTTTTGGAATTGGAGGTAATATTATATTCTGAACCCACAAGCCTTCATATGTTCCAAGGGCAGTTTTGTAAATATAAAAAGATACAATGATGAAGTTCTGGAATCACAAGTTCGTATTTCCCATGCTATTACATGTCTACAGTTCTTATTCATGGGCAACAACACGAAACCTGAAAATTCTTAATCGGCATTACATCTTGAACATGAAGATGTCAATGATATGTATTGGTCCTTGTTCTTTATAAAAATGCGATTGAGCATCATTTGGACGAAAGATTTCAGCTTATTACCCTCAAGCAAGGGTTGAATTCCAAAAAAATGGGGCACGATAATGCCAGAATGTGCGACCGGCATCTCTCAATCATTTGTTACTTGAAACATAGGTTTTATGCTTTTTAAAAGGTGATACTTAAAAATGTAAAACATGTTTTACCATTTATTGAGTTGTGTTTATTATTGTTGAAAATTAAAGTCAAATAAAATTACGAAATAATGCTAATTTAATAAAAGGAAAAATAGTTGTGTTTTAAAGTTTTATACAAAAACCATTAAAAATTTGCTTTCACAGTTTGATTTCTATCACCTCTCTCGATATCCCAAATTTCATATTTATATTTTAAGAAATAGTATTAGGATTTTAGAAGTTCACACACACACACACAATAATTGCAAAAAAAAATACATTATTCGAAAATTCAAGACATATGCACAATTGGAAAATACGTGTTTCATACTATTTTCATACTTTTGTCTTTTTACTCCGCTAGGCAAAAAACACCTTTTCTAGTGATAGAAACAGACATATAGAAGAACAAAAGAAAAATTTCGCCCAACACTATTATGCAATGAGGGGCAAATTATTATTTTGCTCTTTCTACTGGAAATTTGTCTGTTCTTCAAACAGTAAATTGAGTGTTAACTTCTTTTATTTGTAGATCTTTCAACAGTATTGAATAGTTTTTCATGAATTATTTTCAATGCGGCATATTCGGCAGACCTTTTTGTGATTTTCATATTAAGGATTCTATAAATCTTCTTCTATCAAAGTCTAATAAATTTGGTTCAACATAAAAATATGGAGCCAAAAGTATGTTAAATTTGACTTTTTGTTCGCCTTTACATGGTGTTATTAAGCTTTCTTATAAATATTGCATAAGTCAATGATCTCCGTGTCCATACAAAATCTACTTGATGTTGACATCTCTACCTGTCGGTTCAGTAATGTATTATCTAGGCAGTGTATATATATGGCTCTACAAAATATTTAGATCATGTATATACGGTGTGACACGAAAGTTTTAAAACTGTGTCCATAAAAAGAAATGGAAACAAGAAATAATTTCCAGTTTTGGTTTTAGATTCAAAATAGAACCATCCGGCTTCAATGCGCTGGTTACATCAATTTATTAAGGAATAGAATGCCTGTTGTGAATCACTTTGTGCAATGTTCTAAATATCCTCAAAATAACACTCCTTTAATTTCATTTTAAGTTTTGGGAATAAGGAGTAGTCACAGGGTGCTGAATCAGGTGATTACGGTGGATGGTTCAGCCTACAGACACTTTTTTGCCAAAAATCTACGAACAACAAGGGAGGTGTAACTTGATGCATTGTCGTGTAACAAACACCAACTGCTTTCAGTTCGACGATCTGGACGAAAGCGATAAATTCTATGCATCAAACGCTTTAAAACTGCTAAATAGTACTGATATGTAATTGTTTTTCGATTTGGAGCGAATTCTTTGCGGATAATACCCCTAGCATCGAATAATGTTGTAAGCATTGTTTTGATTTTGGATGGAATTTTCCTTGCTTTTTTGGCTTGCGGCCTGGCTTCCTCTACCTTATATCTTGTATCCAAATAACGTTTGTACCTCACAAAAACATTTGATCTACTTAAACAACTGTCACCGTAAACTTGTTTCATGAGTTGGTATGTTTCCGAAGCACCTTTACCAAGTTTTACGTTAAATTTAATCACAGCTCTTTTCTCCGTCTTAAAAACTCTACATAAAAAAAATTTGCTTATGCCATTGACTGCTTGTCTTCTCTCACCTACTAAACGAAATGCGCGCAACTTGTTGGCAGTGACCAGACCATGGGCATTATGGCACATGCACATTTGCACTCATGATGCCATTACAGGCTATGCTCTGGAACGAGTCTTAAAACTTATTTCCCGCACTGTGTATACAAGCTAGAAAATTCGCTAATTATTAGGTTTAATGGTTGCAGAATGAACTTTTTCAGTTATGTTATTTTCATTAAGCTAAGTGTATTTCTATAATTATCTGTATTTTTAATTCAAGTGGAAATATATCTAAAATTTTGTTCATTCATCAGACGACGCTCATTTAAAAATAATTAAAGTCTTATACCACAATCCATACATTTTAAATATCTTAAAAAATTAATTTCAATGACTAATTATATCAAAACATGTTAAAAATCTAAAGATAAATTACACCATAATTGCGTACGAGTATTTCGTACACATTTCGCGGGAAAAAATATTTTTAGAGTAATCTATTAAAAATCAAAACGTGCAAGCCACATAATAAACATAGAGAAAGTTTTTTTTATACATCATTATTATGTTGCTATTTCCAATAACACAAATTAAAACACGAACCAATTTTTTTTTTATATTTAGCTCTTCAAGGTAGCATTCTATTGAAAATTAAAGTGTTTAAATACAAATTATTTTTATAAGCCTAAAATAAATAATTACCAGTCTTTATGTTATTTTGGTAGAAATATCAAGTCTGTGTTTATCTATTGCGATTTTTCATTGGTTCCAAATGCAATGAAATATGTCAAAAAACGTTTTCAAAAGTAAGTATTTAATACGTTTCTCCCTTGATAATTTGTATGAATCCACCGTATTTCCGTAATGAAAGAAACTCTTTTTCCAGAAACAAAAAAAATAATTCAAAAACTTCCTTTCAAAACTAAACGAATTGAAAGAAACGTAATTAAAATTTAGAACAATATTATGACTTTTAAGTTAATAGAGATTAAAAAAAAACTATAAAAATATCAATAAGAATCATTCACATGATTGATATTTCCTTTAAAATATATCTTACATATTATATCCAAATGTTTTTAATAAATCCAATTTTAATTCAAAAATTCATTCATTATTTACTTTTTTTGTATAAGGTAATAAATATTTCAAAGAAATGAAAAAAGGGGGTTTTCTTTGTAATTATATATTTAACACAGTGAGCTCAGAAATAAACATTAAAAAAGTTACAAAATGTATTGAATGAGTTGAATATTGTATTCAATGAACAAAACGCTGTATTTAATGTATGAATGAAATATTTAATCAAAGAGGAGCTTTATTAAATATTCTTTGAAAAATTGTTATGCTGTTACTATATATATATCATAGATATTAAAGAGATGGATGCAGCAGTGTTATAAAAAATTGATTATTTGATAAAAAGTGATTAATTATCTTTGTAAAGGACTGCCACTTTTCTTTTACTTTTATGTAATCATGAGGAAGTCATGTGGAATACAAGGAATATAAGTTTTAAATATGTGGCGCCACCACTCATTCATAGCATATAGGCGGCGCTGCCATTTGCTATCTCGGTAGTTTTTATATATGTTAATCATACTGGATATGAATTCAATAGTTACCGCTATTTCTATCTTATTGTTTTGTATATATGTTGATATTAATTAAATAAACTTGACTCGGATATGGGATAGAGTGCCGCTAGCGGCCCTTATGCCCAATAACAGCACCGTAAATAAACTTGCCTTTGATTTCCCAACGTAGTTGCATGCTATAGCAGAGTATGTGGATTAGCTTTCCCCACAAATCCATTATCAATAAAAAAATTCTGCATACCTAAATAAGCACTTAAAGTTCTTGCTCCATTTAAAATACAATAATCCAGTTGTTACTAAATATATTGATGTAAATGAAAAGTCGATTAGTAGCATTATTATTAAAAATTAATCTTACTAGAACTTTTATGTAATTTATAATTACGATGCAAAATGTAGGAGAGGACAAATAGTCCGCTATGAAAAAAAATATCTAAGAATTGCACACACACAATTATCTTCTATATCTTTCATAAATTAATTCACAAAATAATTCCTAACCAGAATCGTCACTGTATATAATCACTAACTTTGAACAAACATGTGACATTTTCAAAAGTTTGTGATTTTTTTTCAGTATGGAGAGTAACGACTCGGTCATTAGTAGTAGCAAAGTTGGGGTTCAATGCAACAACTTTAAGTTTTAGGTTTAATTAATTTTTTTGTGGTATCATTACAGCAAATATTGTATATTTTATTTTTAAGTGTTTGTTAAATATTACTAATTAAAGTTATTTTTTACGAGTTTATCATTCAAATTATGATTTTATTGTTTCAAACAATACATATTTCCTTACAGCGTTTTTTCTTTCTTTGAAATTAAGTTTTTATGGTAAAAACTAGAATTTTTAGATACTTTTATAGAGTTTTCAAATGTGTAGATTTTAATTACTATCCGAGTTTAATATATTTTATGGTGTTGAGAATTTTAAGAAAAGGGTTACAAAAATTTAATTACCTGAATATTAGTTAAATTCAGTGTGCAAAAATTCTCAAATTTACACACACGCAGCCTTATAAATTAGTTAATCCTTATAGCTATATATATATAATATATGTAATCTGTAATGGTTCTCGACCCTCCAGGATTTCGCGTGAATAATTAATTGTTAATTACTCAATTGAAGTTAACCATAATTTTTAACACTTAAAAATATGTATTTAGCGATTTCAGATTATTCGTTAAGTGCCCTCTTGGTAGGAAACCTGTCCACTTGTCGGAAGAGCCTTTCGTAAAAACCATGTGAGTATGGGAGCTTCCAGTTGGCTTTTTCTATTTAAGCCTCCATTTCAAGAGAAATTGTTCCACCACTTCTAATTATTGTAATCATGTTATGCTAATTTCTGCCCTGTGTTTGCATAACTGCTTTTATGTGCTGCACTGTCACTAAATGAAATAAAATATGGATTATCCGTGAAAACAGAAATATTTCTCATGTATACAAAATCTTTTACAATCTCGGTGAAATCATGAGTAGTTGATTACAAGACATCATACCATTCGGTGGATCATTTCATAAATACGTACATATACGGCATGTCCAGCCTTAATGTAACCCAATAGCTAATTCCTGGACCGTCCGGCTTAATATGTACTTCCAATTTGAAAAATGTTTTAAAAAAGGTAAAGAATGTTTTTACGTGCTTTTCGAACCAAAAAAAAACCTATTTAGAAAAAAATAAGAAAAATTAAATTTTTATACGGTTTTCAGGTCCTATCACTTAACTTATATTTAGGAAAAGATGCAGTGCACAAAAATATTGTAAACACAAAAAGTTTCAATTTATTACGATAAAAAGTGGCCAAGTTATGGAACTTTGAAAATCGTATATTTCCTCAATTTTCGCGGCCATTTTCAAGAAGCTAGTAAGGGGCCGGTACGTCTCCAAAGTGAAATTAATTGGAACTCTGACAGGAAAAATTCGCTCTTGCACGTCACTCTTATGTAAATCGTTTTTAAATTTAAAAGTACATAAATTACGTTAATAATACAATAATTGAATGCTTAAGAAATAAAATTTATTCTGTAAGTGTAGAATGTAGACAAAATAAAATATTTTGGACGAAGAAAACATTTCAAAAGCAGTTCCAAAAAATAGTCT
Source organism: Trichonephila clavata (assembly GCA_019973975.1). NCBI lineage: Eukaryota > Metazoa > Arthropoda > Arachnida > Araneae > Nephilidae > Trichonephila > Trichonephila clavata. The sequence goes on along the minus strand of BMAO01025591.1, from coordinate 21,911 downwards.
TATTTGCTGCGGCTTCAGACTGATTTGCTGTGGTACTGATCATGGCGATTATTATACATCTGTTGTGTAGTCGCTAGCGATTGCAATATTATGAGTTCTAGTACGGGAGCACAAGATGTATACAAATGAAGAATACTGCGAAATGTTACTGGTGTATGGACAGTGTAATCGAAATAAGAGAGAGGCGGCAAGACTTTATGAAATTAAACATCCCAGTTGAAGACATCCATCTTATTTTATAATTGCCCGTGCTGTTCAACGCTTGTATAAAAACCGAGAGTTGTCATAAACGTATTCCTTTGACTCGTGACACATCTTCAAGCTTGAGGATACCCGCTGAGGATGTTCTACGATATGCCCTGGCTCATCTTGTGAAAGTAGTGTCCGGGATATTAGCAAGGCTTGTTCCTACTCAAAATCGACGGTGTGGAACATATTATATACGTACGGTGCATATCCTTATCGCCCAGTCCTGGCGCAGGAACTAATGCCCGGAGACCAGGAGTATCGTTTTGATTTTTGCAATTTCGTGTTAAATACACTGGATGAAAATCCAGATTTTTTTAATGAAGTTTTGTGGTTGGATGAATGCCAGTTCTCGAGGCAAGGCATTATTAATACGCAGAATACGCATTATTGGACCCTCGAAAACCCACATCTAATACAACCGAATCGCCACCAAGTGCGTTGGTCCGTGAATGTGTGGTGTGGAGTATGGAAGAGAACCTTAATTGTCCCAATGTATTTTGATGGACCTTTAACATCAGAATCATACACGGAAATTTTATCTGGACCATTAGCCGGTTTTTTAGAAGATGAAGTTTCCTTACAGGATTTGTCACGCATGGGGTACCAGCATGATGGTGCACCCGCACACAATTCTGGGCCACCATGTGCGTTTTTCGCGCAGACATTTGACACTCGAATAATTGGATATGGAGGTCAACAGGAGTGGCAACCGAGATCACCCGAACTATGTCCTCTGTATTTCTTTCTCCGGGGCTTCCTAAAAAGCAAAGTGTACGAATGTGAATCCCCGAGTAAATCCGATTTACTGAATCGAATGGCATGGCATGCATGTCTGTGACACCAACTATGTTGCAGAAGCTACAGGCGGAGTTTCTGACGAGGATTCCATACGGCATTTTGAACATAATTTAAGATAATTTGGTCATTCTGATGTAATAAAGCCCCTGATTCATGATTAGTGCATCATTCCACATTATGCTATAATTTAAAACGGCAAATTCTGCATTTTTTTGCTGCTATTTGTTAAAATAAGCTGTTTTAATCTTTTTCGGTACAAGTTGTATTTCTTTAATTTAAATTTTAATGTTTGCCATACAGCAATACAAATTGTCAATTTATGATGTTTACTACGATGTTTTTCTTTTGCGCTTTCTGTAGATAGTGAATTACTGTTCTCTTAACTCAATGCATAGACGACCGACCCCCTTTTCTGAGCAATTCAGATGCTTCAATTTTATGTAGGCATAACTCTGTCAGTTTTTATCGTATTAAAATGAAACTTTTTGTGTTTACTTTGTTTTTTTGTGTACTGCATCTTTTCCTAAACATAAGTGAAAGAACCTGGGAACCTTATAAAAATGTAATTTTTATATTTTTTTTTCTAAATGGGTTTTTTGGTTCGAAAAGAACGTAAAAACATTATTTACCTTTTTTTCAAACATTTTTCAAACTGGAAGTATATATCTAAACCGAACGGTTCGGGAATTAGCTAATGGGTCACATTAAGGCTGTGCACCCTGTATATACACTGCTGTGTGTGTGTATGGCCACCGTAAATGCAACACCAAGAAAGACAGAAATAGCTCAACAAAATTTATTTTGTAGATAACATGTTGACCAAGTATCAAATGATTAAATTTATAGACATCTGTGAAGTGTGGTTCCTGCCAGAATCAGTAGCCAGAGTATCCGCCATTGTTGGAGATCACCACTGCCACACGCACTGGCATTGACTCAAAGAGACTTTGGATGTGTTCTTGGGGTACACAGACTAAGCAGCTTCCACACGTTGCCAAAGTTGATCTGGTGTAGCAGCTGGGGGTGTAATCTGGATCAATCGTTGAGCAACCATGGACTACATGTTTTCTATCGGCGAAAGATAAGGAGAGAGAGCCGGCCAGGGAAGCAATTCAATCTGGTGATTGACGAAGAACCTTTGGGCAATGCGTGACAAGTGTGGTCGCGCATTATCCTGTTGAAATATGGCTGTGGTCAAGCCCTGAAGGTAAGGAAAGATAACTGGCTCCAACACCTCGGAGATGTAGCGCTGTCTATTTAAAGTACCGGCAATGCGTACTAGAGGAGTGCGAGAGTGATATCCAATACCACCTCATACCATAATACTCGGTGCAGGACTAGTGTTGCGGTGCATAACGCAGCTGTTCAGCATCCTCTCTCCACGGTGTCTCCAGACTCGAATCCAATCAACGTGGTGTTGCAGACAGATGCGTGTCTCTTTAGTAAAGACAACTTCATTCCAATTCTGCCGCCCACATTCTTCTTTCCTCGCACCATTGGCGGCGTTGACGTCTGTGGTTTTGCGTCAAGGGTAGACCATGCAATGGACGTCTTGCGAACAGACCACTCGGCTGTTAACGGCGTCGAGTGGTAAATTTTTTAATCACTGCACTTCCGTACAACAACTTAAAACAGTTAGAGGTGGGCCAAAGCCATATTCAAGCTTTTTTTCTCGTGTAGCTGAGGCACTTGCATAAATTATATTTGACTCTTATTATTCTATTTTAAATGCATAGATAACATAAGTAGTAATTATTTTTTTCAATTGAACTCTATCTTGGAGAATCGCGTTATTGTATTATATCGTATATATTACTAGTGAGCATGTGTGCATTTGGAGTAGGAGTAAAAAAGCAATTTTTTACCCATTTCATTTGCTGTATCTTTTTCTTATTTTATTTCACTTGCATTTTTATTATTTTTCCTTGTAAAATATCTATGGTTACTTTGGAAGCGAAATACAAACACGTGGCAGTGTAGTGCACATTATTTTATATTTTCAGCAATGTTTAATGCTTAGTTTCATGTCGATAAAATAATTAAAAATTAAAATTTTTAATTAATTTATTTATGCACGTGTAAACGTTACAAAATCATTAATGCAAAATGTGTTCGTATGCTTAGTTTGTTGATCATGTGTTTGGTTTATTTTAATGTGTTAGGTTGTAAAAGACATATTGTGATTATATATCACTTACTTGGATGTGCTTCGTAATACGATTTTTCAACATTCCTTGTCATCAAATGGAGCCCTAACTAATGAACATTAATTATGAATAAGAAATATATATGATTTCTCTGGAAGGCAGTATAATACTCGAAAAACAGTTTCATGCAATTTGTATGGTCCTTCATTCTTCCGGAATGGCTGTTTACAAAAAAGGAAATCATTTCATAGTGACGTTCTAGAGATTCAAGTATAAATATAAAGAATTTTAAAAAAAGATATTTTTAAAAATAGTGGTTTTATTTAAATACAAGGTAAACAAAAAAGTTCTTGCTGTTTGCGTTTTTCCATTTAAAGAAGTGAGAATAAGAATGCAAATTCCTGTATGACGTGATTGAGAAACCGTCAGTCGAGAACAGGAATATCAGCTGTTATAAACGCAGGTCCACTACTCCCATTCATCAATCGGAACTCGTAAAGTAGTGAAGTGAAATGAACGTATCGAAAGAGTTCGTTCGGGGTTGTTTACTTTACGACTTCAAAGTGGGCTTATCAGCCGCTGCATCAAGTTGCCAAATATGTCAAGCGTTTGGGGATAGTGCTGTCAATGAATGTACGGTAAGGCATTGGTTTCAAAAATTACGATAGCGAGATTTGTCCCTCTGTGATAATGCTCAAACAGGACGACCACAGACCTTGGATGACGAAACTCTGCATGTGGTCATTTAGGAGGACAGTAGTCAAAAGTGTGGTGAACTAGCCGGACAATTCAACACTTCCAGTGAAACGGTTAGACTTTATCTCCACCGCTTATGTTACGTGTGTTCCTCACACGTTGTTCAAAGTCCATAAGCAAAAACGAGTGGCAGCCTGTTTATCATTGCTTTCTCGCCACCGTAGTGCATCCATATTCAAGCAGGTCCTGACCAGTGACGAGAAATGTGTCCTGTATGACGCACCCAAGCGTTCCAAACATTGGTTGTCACCCCAGGATACTATACCGCACAGCGCAAGACCACCTATGCACCCACGCAAGATTATACTTTGCGTCTGGTGGACTTGTCGTCAAGTTGCTGACTATGAGTTGGTACCAACAGGTCAAACTGTCACAGCGGACTTGTATTCATAGCAATTGGAACGTGTACAATAGTAATTGCTTCAGAAGGAACCATCACTGGTTAATCGAAAGTGTTTACTGTTATTGCATGTTAACGTGAGGTCGCATGTCTAGCGGGTGACCATGAATACGATACAGTGACTTGGTTGGGAGACTTTGTGCTATCCTTCTTACTCACCTGGCCTTGCACCATCAGATTACCACCTGTTCCATTCCCTGGACAACCATCTTCGTGGTTAAATCCTTCACAAATGAAGCAGAAGTGCGTCAAGTTCTGACGGACTTATTTGCGTCCCACACCCCCGAGTTTTACCGCAAGGGGATTTAACAACTGGAGGCACGTTGGCAGAAGGTGATGGATGCCGATGGTGATTACTTCGAGGAATAACAATAGATTACGCTGTTTGTATGCCATGTTCTTTTGGGTCAATAAAAATGGTTTTAAGAATTATTTGTTTTAAGAATCAATTCATTCTAACTATAAAATAAATGTAAAGCGTAGGATAACTAGCTTTATCTTGAATTATAAATTTCATTCACACATCTTTTGCATAAATGATTATGAAATTATTACTCAAAATTTAATCCAGTGTGACAAATTTGAAAACACGATACTGCACGTAATTCAACGTTGCTATCTGGACAGTAGAATGTTGTTTCGTCTCTTATTTTCTTCCCTTTACTGTCTCTCTTTGAGCAGAAAATTAAATATTGTCGTGTTAGATCAGTTTTCTTCTCTGTTTGGGGAATATAGATAAGCTTAAATGTGTACATCATCTTTTTGCAGAAACTTTCACCGAGTGGTACTTTTCAGTTATTCTAAACAACAAAAATCACAAGTGAAATAATTCGTGAAAGACCGATTGCACAGTGTAAATTTTCACAATCCGCGAGATACACTTCGGATGAACCAGTATGACATGTTTCTCCTAACCAAACTTAGCTACGGAAAAGCCGGTAAAAAGTTAGCTATCTTTTAAAAATAAAAAATAAAAAATATATGCATAATCACCCCGCAGTAATTTAAACATGTTAAATCATAAATTAGAACTTAACTTGGGAAAATCTAAATATGATATTTATTGTCCTCATTTATGACTTAATTGCTCATAATTTCTGCTTAACTAATACGTTGTATCCGATACAATGTGCATAATTCTGGAGTGCTTACTAAAATATATCTTACATTAAACACATTTACTTATTTCTTCTTCTCTACATATTTCTACATACATCGGCATATTTTTCTAAGGAATACTACTTTTTAGTTGCAAGTAAATCAACTTATACTTGATTACTAGTTTTAGGGATATAATATTCATTGGAATTGCATTTCGAAACGGAAAAGGACTACTTAATCCCTTAAGTAGTCTGTTGTTACAAAGCAAGGGGGTATTGAAAGTTGACCGCAATTAGTTTGCCTATACCCTGCACGGGTACTGATGTGTATATTTTCTTTCTCTCTTTGATATGTGCTTATTTTTAATATTAATGGTGTGTGGTTGCTGTTGCTTATGCCACCTGATCGACAGTAACATCAGATCAAGGTCCACAAAATCCATCGTGGCCAATGACTATAATTTTACACCTGTCGTTAGCCTAAGCTTTAAGCCCCATTAAGGTGGCACCACGATTTTGCTCGGTACAACACGATAGATGGTGACACCATTCGGGCCCACTGATTCAACGGCACCTGCTCTGTGTGTACTCGGCGGATATTTGGTGGCATCGGGCATCGAACCCAGGCTAGCCGGTCTGGAGACCGATGCTCTAACTACTAGGCTGCCCACGGCCGAATGGTGTAATGTATAGTACTGGTATTTTTAAAGGAGATGCAATTTACCTAAAGTACTGAAATGCTTTTCGTTTGGAATTTTTTATGGTGAGGACGGGAATTAGAAGGGTGTTTAGTTATAAACAATAAAAAAAATGTGTGTTTCTTTTCAAGCATTTTGGGTAAAATATGACCAATTTTTGAATTAATTAAAACTCTCACACACATCTTTTAAAATTCGAAGAAACTGTTTTTGGTCTTTAGCAAAAGCAACATAAAAAAGTTATGCTTTTATATTTTTAAAAGTAAAAGTTTTAAGTGATTAAAATGTAATAATTTTTAAAAAAGAAAAAATATTTTCTTTCAAAAAATGTAAAAAAAAAATAGATTATCTGTGTTTATGATAAATAGTAACAATTAAATCCAAAATTGATTAAGTAATATGGAATAATTTGAATAATTAAAAGAAGAAACTTGCAACAACATTTCAAGGTATTCTTATAAAACAAACACTGAAATATAAGGAGCTTAGAGCAATTGCTTGGAAAATTACCAAAAAAATGATGAATTTCATACATTCAAATGTCTTACAATCCTTTCGCATTCAAACATATTATTCTTTCATTATATTTTAGAATATATTTCCTTTTATTTTTATTTTTTTAAAATTCAGGAGCATCGTGTTGCACCTTATTCCCATGAAGTAGAAGTAGATATGTGCATATTATAATTTAAATTTCTTTCTTCGCATCTATCCTATCCTTACTCTATTTTTATTAATGTACACTTTGTAGGTATCGATCTAAATTGTAAACTTGAAGCTTTAGAAAACATAAAGTATACATAGTTTATGATAAGTAGAGAGAGGTTGAGAAACTGTCAGCGGAAACATATGATCTCCACTTCTAAATAGAAATAATTACGGAATGGATGCACTGCATCTAAAAAAAATCAAGGTACTGTAACAACCAGGAGACATTTATGGATGCCAAATAATCAATTGACACAATTCTAAGCAACAACCACTCACAATCTATAAAAGTGTTCCCCGAAAAAAATCATCAATCGCACAGGTGCCTATTCATCTTTTTGAGTAGTAAAAGGGGAGGAGGAGGGGTCATATATCTTTTGGCCCATCCTTCATCAGCACACACTCTCCAGGCGGCATTCCAGCTTCCCCTTTGTTCCATTCCTGTCTGTGCAGACGATATTATTCTTCGGTTCAGTGGTCAAGAGGTCGATGCATCACTCTGTTATTTTAGTCGGCTGATTAAGAAGAGTGGGTCTAGCCTGAGACATATATTCTGTCTTTCTCAAATTTCACTTTTTTTCTAAGCGTATAGGTTACAATTGCAGTTGAAATGTATTTCTTTTCTCCCTTGTACAATGAAAATACTTCCATCTAGCATTGAGGTTGTAATTGATAGAGACGGATATGAATTCCTCAATTTTTATGCTTTTTGGCATGGCAGAAATCTAGAGAATGTATTTAATTATTTTTAGACGGCGAGTATTGATCCGCTCTTTATTTAGCCATCATTCAAATTTATTCAACAACCTTTTAAATTTTACTAAACAGATGCATTTTCACTGATATTGTTTTATTATATGCTTTCAAAATTTTTCGAAAATACCATAATGATGCATAAACGTCATGCTGACGGTTACAGTAATTATAGGTTCATGTATGAATTTGAAAGTGTTTAATACATGTAAAATAAATCATTTAGGAACTTCTTATTACTTCTCCCAATATTTTTTAATTTTTTTTTAAATAACGGATATTGAATAATCTTTTACAGATTTTTTTTAATTATTTTCTAAAAACTAGCAGAAAGATCGGGGCGTGGCTTAAAATCGATGACAATTTTTTTTCACATAAATGTTTTGAAAATTTCATGTGTGGCTTGGAATGATGGTGGGTGAGATTCGAGTAAATATGGTAGTTCTCTAAAGCCTTTCAACTAAGTGTTATATGTCTTGTCCAAAGCACGGAATAAAATCTTATACAACTACTGATCTCTGAATTGATTCCATCCATAATTTGTAGTGCACTTGTAAGCATTCCAAAGCCGCTTTTAATGAGATAAGGTACTGTCCCAAATAAAGACCTTGTTAATCTAAAAATATTTTTTATTCCATTTCATGCTTTTTCTTTTAATAATATCTGTCTAGAGGAATGAACTATTACTTACTAACATTTATCATCTACCCAGAACTATTGTAGACATTTCCATTGGATCTTCAATATGAATAATTTGAAAAAAGTTATCCAAGAACTTTCAAACTTGTAGTATGTTGCTGAAGAAGTGTGGAATGTTATTTCATCTAAAGACGTATTCTTTCAGAACGCCACGTTTATGTACACAAAAAACATAGAAACATAAAAAGCAAAGTGTAAAGACCTACGCAGGCCATTTTTCAATTCTGGTGACTGCACTAACTCACTAGTGCCGAAAAGCAATTGGCTGAAATAAATGAAACATTTTTACAAGAGAGGAGCAAAGTGCGTTTCCTAGTGAGGGAAAGAAACATTTCAATACACATTGCCTAAATTCATACAAAATCTGTGATACAACCAGTTATTTGATTGTAGTTAAAATAATGAAAATAAATCTAAAACACATCGGATATTTAAAAGTGATGATAAGTAACTCCAATAGAATTTTATGAAACACAACAATAATCTCTTCTCTTTTACGGACAAACTGACACTAATATCACTTGAAGAGGAAACTACGAATTCTGCCATTCACAATTTGTTTGGTATTTTTCTATCTTGTTGATCGCAATGACTGGGAATAAGTTCTTATTATACATTTTTAAAGGATGTTGTTTACACGATTTGTAATCACAGAAAACGTTATAGGGATTTAAGTAGCATTACCTTGCACTTTTGCAATGAGATGTTTAATTTGTCTGTTAATTTAGTCCAAATACTCTGAAATCAATTTGAAGAAGAAAATTTAGTACAAAGATCTGTCCCAGACCATCCGAAGGGCTACAGTCCCTGTGTAATATTGTTTTCTTTCTGAACAGCAGCAAGAAGAAAATACACTTCCATGCCTCAATACTGTTCAAATAATTGTGCTATTCCATAACGTTTATGTCTTTAAAATCAGGTACCCACTCAAAACTATAAGACTGTATCCCTCTAATTTGCCAATACAGAAGTTTCCACTTACATTGTACAATAGACAATGATAATCTAATCAAAATGCAATGAGCTTTTGAATTATTCAAAGATAAATATTTGTTTACTTTAGAAAGTGATTCAAATCGTGTATGAGTGATTGTTTTATTAGCATCGAGCTATAAAACACAATTGCTAAAGCATCTTGTAAGTTTGAGCCAAGGTCAAGGGACACACGAAAGACAATCTGACCCAGTAACTCACTCTTCTAAGTTCCAAACCACAACAAAATGAGCACTTTGACACAAGGAAGATTTAACATGAATCACACACACACATATACACACACACACACATATACACACACACACACACACACACACACACAAACCTTATGCGAAGTAGATCTTCAGTAGCACGGGCTTGAAATCATGGCAAGCCGTCTACGAGCTTGTGATCATGCCTATTAGGCTACAGTAGTCACAATAATGTAACGTTCTGAAAAAAATAAAGTACCGCATTACTGATTCTCAACCACTGTGCCACTGCCCTTTTGTGCGCTGACAAATTCTTGAAGTGTCATGTAATTTTTTTTATATAAAAATTCTTAATTATATTCTGATTTCATATTATTTCCCAAATTTATAGACAAAAAAAATTAAAATTTAGAAAATCTAAAATATAAAATTAGACGCGATTATTCCATTATAACCTTATCACTTTTTTTTCTTTTCAATTTTCTACATCTTAGTTGTGTGTATTCTGATTTTCAGAATTTACAAATATTGCAATAAAAAAAAAAAGAATCGAGACTTCTAAAAACAGATAACAAAATGAAAGTGACATTATCATTTTTACCACAAAGTATAAGCAAAATTATCCAAAATTAAACTGACACGATTATTTAGCCAGACATTGTGTGATAGTAGTTGGTTCCTGCTTACATCTGAATTCCCTTGTCTACCTGTAAACCCGGCTAGAGGTGTGAGAGAAACAGAGCAATCCACAGACATGTTTTTCAATCTAATCAATTTATTAATTCTAATTAGTAATCAGACACTATACAATTTAATTAAGATATATAATATATAGTAGAGTGTGGAAGTGAGATACTATAACACGTGGATACTACTCCAGACCCTAAACTGAATCTAAAACAGCTTAAATACGCTCAAATATAACTACGTCGCACACTAATAAACTATCTTCTACTTAATCAAACGCACAGTACCTGAACATTTTATACATCGCATCCTAAACTGGAAAATTGCAGACGCTCTCTTCGGCTTGCTCAGTGTCGTTGGCTCCACGCTCTTTAATCTTTAAATAATACCAATTCTTTTCAATCTTCAACTGACTACTAAGTCGCAGACTTTATATTAACTTCTCTTTGCACACTCCATCGTATTAACTTCAGCGTGCCAACTACTACGTGTCCACTTCTACGTTTCAACATCAAACTCGCGAAAATAGAATTTATATATATACCTAACTTGCATAATCACGCTTCCTTACTTGATGAAAGTTAGTTGAAATAAATATGTTCCTTAAGGAGATATGCAGTAATTAGTAGAACCACGTATAGATCCGTCACAATTGTCAAAATAATATGAATTTAGTATATCCGAGAAGACACTCTCAATCATTTCTTTTTTGGTCTAAAAACAGTACAGAAATTGACTTGTTGGCTGATACACTATATATTGGGATGCAATTCTGGATCACCGTTTTAATATCCAGCATTTAGTAGAAAATATATGTGTCGATGGATTATCTTGCAACTCTACTAGCATATTTAAGGTCAGTTGATGTGTTTCCACGTTTCGCCATAAAGAACGATTGTTTAAAACATGCGTTAATGCTGTGAGCAAAAGTAGAGCTAGGAATGACTGGCAATGCCCGTCGGAAACCGCCAGACACTATCGGGTGAGCACACCCGAATATTTTTTCCCTGTCGTTTAAATCTTGCAAAAATCTGTGTAAAGCTTCAAGTGTATGTTTATGGGCTATTAATGATCATTCCTAATTATGATTGAACCCCTTTATAATACCGTAACCATTCAGCTTATTTCTTTTTATGTTACACATTGCGTGTGGCTTCTTATGAATGTCTAATGTCAGCCTGAATGCTGAATGTGAAGTTTGTCAACCATCTTACAATGTAGCACTAGTGCATTAAGGTGGTGTAATTGTCTGTTGCGATCGTATTTTCACAAGGCTACGCCTGCAAGTTCAGTTACTAGAGGGAAGGAAAATCCGCCCTCGGGACACGAACGCAAACCTATTCCATCTTATTCAGGAAATATCCAGTAAATTTATGGAAGATTAATCCAAAGGACCGTGTAACCGAATCAAGATTCTTGTTCCCCATGCCGAGACGCACTTCGTGCCCGTTTTCAGTCCCTGGAAGGGGGGTGGTCATCCTTTGAGGTGGTCACCCAGGAGGGCTTTGTTGTCATCCGGCATCATCCAGTGAATTTACAGAATTTTCTTCAATCGAATTTAAGACTATTTTTATGCTCAGAAAATCACGAGGGACATACTTTTCAAGCCGCAAAAACCTTAAAATAAGCCCCTGGTACAGTTTGCATAAAATACTATCTTATGTCATTGTTTGACATAGCTATAAAAAATGCACGAATTGGATTGAATATTCGGATTGGTTGTCTCGAAATACGTAGAGACCCACTTTCTAATTCCCAATATCTGTAAATTAGTGTGGTGCCGTCACCCACGTACAGTACGGTCATCTGACAATACCCGACAAATTTCGGGGGGGGGGGCTTCAGGATGGGTTATAGCAAGAAATTCCCGTTTCAGAACTTTTAGATCTACATGCTAAAAACTTGGTATTCGTTATACCTTCATAGAATAGAGATTCGTTAAAAAAAAAAAAGCTTTGCGAAAATCGACGTCTAAGGAGGGTTGCGAGGGGTTAAAGAGTTTTACAGAGAAATATTCCCGTTTTAGAAAGATTAGACCTACTGGTTGGAAATTTTGTAAGCATATTTATTTCGTGGAGTAGAGTTCAACTAAGAATTGGCTTTGGAAATTTGTCCCTAAGAGCGTTATAGATCCTGTTTTTGAGCTGTTAAACACACATATTTGATATTTTGTAAGTTTGAATCTTTAGTAAAATAATGATCCTGTAAGAACAGATTTTTTGGAAATCGACTCATGTGGAATGGAGAAGATTTACTGAAGAGTTTTTAAATAAAAAAATTGCCTTTTTTTCGAACATATTTCTTTTTCTTGTTGTTGTTGAATTGAAATCTGCTAAGAACGGTGTGACGGGACTATTCACGAGATTTCCGAACTAATCATTTTGGGAAACTTTGGGACTAGCATTTATACTATTTCACAGCCTTTTCAGGAAAAACACGGGATAGATATATGTTAATTAGTTCGACTATATAAAGTCTATATATATAGGTTTTGTAAATGTATGAGAGAAGGAGTTGCCAAGCTGTCACGTAAGTAATACCGGAGAATTACTTCACGAACTTAGGGCGCGTTTAGAAGGTGTAAATTATCAGATTGAAGATAGTAGATTCAGTACCGACCTGAGGTGTGTTAGTGATAGTTCTCCTTGCCCATTTCTGGTAGTCGGGTTTACTTAGCATTGAGTATTAGGATTAATCGACGTTTTAGGGAATCACTCCTATGTTTCTTCTTATAGTTAAATTTGTGATTGTTTAAGTGTTTGTTAGTACTTGAATAAATATATTTGTTATTATGGCGTTTGTTGGTGAGGATATGTTTCATCCCACACTTAGAGACACGCCAGGCGGAGAGAGTGGTGTCCGAGGTAGGACACCGCCACCACAACGGGTCTTACAGAAATTTACATTCCAAGGGGTTAATGAGGCTTATTGATGAAAAATAATTATGTTTTATCTATTGGATTTAGACTTTGGCAATCATTGGATTTTATTGAATAGATATTCACTATAAAGGGATATCACTGTGTTTTGGTAGCATGCAAGCTTTTAGACGTAAGAAGCAGATGATGTCATTACTAATAGGAAGACGAAGGTCCCTCGTGTGTATTAGAAGCTACCGAGAGACGAATTTACATGAACGATTAGTATTAAATGGATGACACTCTAAGGTGTAAATAGTTCGTAAATAGTAATCAGCGATTAAATTCAAATTTAATTCAAAGTTAGTTGAAGACGTCTTGTCTTGTTTTGAAAGTAAACGTGACATAACGATATACATATATATATATATATATAAAATATATATATATATATATATATAATTATATATATAATATATAAAATTATATATATATATAAAATTATATATATATATATAGTAACATAAAATGAAAGAAATACATGGCATAATAAAATTGATAATACAAAATAATATCACTAACAAAGCTAGAAGATTTAAACCAGATTTAAAGAAACACACTTTAAAAATGATGGAAGAGTCTATTATAGAAGAATTAACTAAGCGTATGTATAACATGGAACAGAATTAGAACTTTAAAATGTAAGAAGCCAAAAGAGTCAATAGACTAAAATGAAGACCTGTTATGATTTCTAAAGCTGTTGCTGAATTAGGACCAGTAAAATTAGGGTTAAATATATTTTATGGATCTACCTTCCCCTGTTCAGCAGAAATTTTATACATAACAGGAAAACATACCAATATTGAAAAGTTAGGCGTAAAACCAACCACGTGTAATTTGCAACCAAAAGAAAAATAAAATAAAATAATAGAAATATGAAAGGAAATGAATCCTAACAAAATACAAATAAAAATAATTTTGAAAAGGAATAAAGAAGCAAAAACTTACATGAAAAAATGCAAATAACCGGAGAGCGGGAAAAACTGTACGTACGAGAACAATACGCTAAATGATCGTTAAAAATGACGTGTTAAGTTGGTAAAACCAGATGCAAAAATTAGTGGTGCCACCTGGATAGTTTTTTTGTAATTAAACAAAGCAAACTAAAACAAATTGAAAATAATAAAAAACAGAAGGAGAAAAAACAAAGAATAATACTTAAACTTTGAAAAGGAGAATTAGAGAGATAATTTAGAAATATATTTAAAAATGAAGTTACTTGGATAGTTGTATTCCAAGCAATTATTGCGGAACAGCTTAAAATTATTTTGCTTAATATCATTATCTGTGACTAAATCCTTATTTCTTTTTATAAAATTTAAGATGATATTTCTATAAATAGATAGATATAGGTTACTTTCCCAAAAATGCATTTTAATAATGTTAAAATCAAAAGAGTCTCTTTTATCAAAAATATTACTAATTAGTATATTATTCTTAACAGTTAATTGTAGGTCTAAAAAGTTTGCAGAGTCATCATTATAATTGGTTTTTAATAATTTCAGATATTGGGGATAATATTTAAAACTAGGAACAAAATTTACTATATTACTAAAGATGATTAAGTCATCTATGTATCTAAAAAAGTAATAAGAATCGATACTAATGTTATCATATTCATAAAAGTGCAGATAAATATTGGCAAAACAGTTACTCGCAGGTCCTCCTTGTGGAAGACCTTTAATTTGCTGATAATAAGAGTTATTGTGAAAAATATAATTTTCATATAGTACTAGATGAATAATTGAAAGATATTTATAATACTTAATTAGTTTATTCAAAGAATATTTGTTATAGGCTATTTTGAGAATTTTAACCATATCCCCGATATCTATGGAATTAAATAAATCTTCAAAGTCATAGGTGTGAATAGAAATAATTTTTTTATCTTGCATGTACTTAATGACATCCAAACTATTCTTAACTGCAATCGAATTATCAATACTGTCTAATGTGGATTGAATAACCTTTTGTAGCTTTCTACCCGGAAGTGTAATATAAGTTTTAAAGACCTTTGTTATAGTCCTAAATTTAATAGGATTTTTATGAAATTTTGGAGTTAAGAAAATATGAGGGAATTTAATATCCGAAATGCGTAAATCTAATTTTTTATAAAAAGCAGAAATGCGATTAAAAATTTCTCTATTGCTAGAATTAGATTTCTTAAAAGCATTATTATTATGAAAATGTCTATTAAGCATATCAGCATACAACCATTTGCAAATAATTGCATAATTACCTGGAACTTTATCAACATAAACAATAATGAAATTCTTTTGTAGTTCTACAATATGATGCTTAACATTTTTGTAAATTAATCCACAATCAGTTTTATAGTTATTTTTCAGTAACTCTTTTAAAACATTGCATTTAAATTCATTAAAAGCTTCAATAGGAAAAGTGTATTTAATTGTTAATTTAGTAATGAAGTTACAAATATCTTTAGAGATTTGTTTTTTTATGGCATTATTATTATTGGAGATCATTAATCTATAACTAGTACCTTTTGACATAATTTCCCTAAGAGTATTATCTTCAACAATATTTAAATTGCCTGTTACAACATGTTTGTGATGCTCGTTTATAAATTCAGGATAATCCTTACAATTACAAAGAAAGGTATTATTTTGCAAATCATTAATCTTATTGTAGTTAAAAATTGAGCTACCAATTTTTTTATTATACTTAAAAGCTTTTTAATGCAAACATTATTGATAGGTAAGCAATGTGTGTGTGTGTGTGCACATATTTATTAAATGTTTTTTTAAAAATTAATGTTATTATAGGATTTATTCATGAATAAATTTGTACAATACTCAGTAGTACTATATATCAAATCTTTATCTTTTATATTGAATTTATGAATGAGAAAATTAATAGTATCTTTAATAATATGTAAGGCATGCCAATCTTGAAAATTATGCTTATCGAGGATAACTTTAGTATACTTGATTTCTTTTTTGTTCAAACCAAACAGGAAATATTTATATATATATATATATAGTATATATATAATCAAAATTTTCTCTACAAGAGATGGATGAATTAACATGATTAATACTTAAAATAATAGCAATTGCTAGATAACCAGACAACAGAATTTAAAATGAGATATGAAAAATTGAAATAACAGAGTAAAATATAAAAATATAAAAGAATGGATGCTACAGTATTATCAGTCTTGCTGACTTAGGACAGCTTGTATACAAAAAAATTCCCTTAAAAAAATTTCTCTCTATAAAAGTGGGGTTGAACATGTTTTTTGGTCAGCCAACCTTCCCCCTTTCTGTTAATAATACCGAGCAAAAACCAATTGAAAATAAAGGATAGGAAATCTAAATCTATTTTGAGAAAAAGGTAACTTACCTAAAAATTGCATACAGAAATGCAGAGCCTGCGCTAAATTTGAGTACAATGAACAAGTTATTGTCAGATTGTCGTAGCCTATCGCTACCTCTAAGATTATTAACTCCCCTTCGGTTATTACCTAAATTTGGATGTGTTGAATTCATAATAAATTACTACTTATTTTCGTAAATCAATCTTATTTATTGACTTTTCTTAATTAAGAGATTACACAAATACTATTCAACTTTAAGAACAATAAATCACAGTGGAGAATGAGAAGGATTCAATAATCATGAACGACGGAATCTTAACTGTGTCTACGGCGGTCGACGCGTACAATAATAGTTACACACTTATATTTAATTTGGGAAATCAAACTAACCCGATACCTTTTGTTATGGCAGGTTCGTCTAGCTGCTTCTTCAATATCTGGATTCCTTTAATGGGCGGCTTCAATCTCAGCTATCTCTCAGTTCTTCCCCAAACTGATTTTATCTACACTTTTCAATAAACTTTACTCACGATGACTATGTTTCCACTAGAAAAAGTACTCTCTCAATTCATTCCTCCCTCTTCATTTCATTTCCCCCTTTCACTTCCTTTTCGAACTCGCTAAACCCGAACTTATATAAAATATCTCATTTGCATAAATCACGCTTTACGCTCCCGGTGGAGATTGGTTGAAATAAATAAAACATTTAAAGAGTATATTTGAGAATGTTAGTGAAACGCGTAAGCACCCGTCACAACCCCCTCCGAGAAAAAAAGCGTGACTTATTGAAGGTCTAAACGACCTGAAAGAACTCGCTTAATTTACCTAACGTCTGAAAATTACTGAACCTGCACAAAATTTTAACCCTAACTCTAGAATGCCTGAAAATACTGAACTTGTAGAAAGTTTCAATTCACGAACTTTAGAATGCTTGAAAACACTGAACTTGCAGAAAGTTTTAACTCTCTAAGTTAGAAACTTTAATTAAACTAGCACACAGAAATGACTACACAAAGGGGTACTCCATTCTAATTTATTGATCTTGAACATAATTTCCCTACAGTGCATCCCATTCGGGCGAAGATCAGGGGAAAACCTTTTAAGGAAAAAACCCTGATCCTGCACTTTACTTAAGTGCTAATAAATATAAAAAAAAATTTACAATAATATCTTCGTACGACATCAATCTTTCATCTCATCACTATGTTCAGGGACTGCTGCCCTGAAAGGAAACCTTGTCAATTTTTTCTAAAACATGACATTAAATGCACAGAATTTTTATACAACTTCCTTCTTGACATAAAATATGGCATACATTATATTATATATATATAGTTTCATAACAAAATAACCTTTATATGGTTTCATTTTCAAAAAATTCCCAATCAATCGCGTTGCGCTGTTAATGTTTTTTGTTAGTATTCCTAATTACGCCGCGCCCCGAAACCAGACACTACTTATACATCTTAATAATTACACACAAATATATATACATTTTTTACATAGAATATATTACAACAAACAATACAAGTAATCTCACATATAAAGCCTCGTCTTTAAAGTGTAGCAAAACAATTGCAATTCAACAAATGTTTTTCCACAATTTGGAAAAAAATTAAATACAAAAGTTTTTTCAATCGATATGAAAATACACACAACGCAGTGACTTTTGTACGGTAATTTTACAAAAAAAATAGACTAGCCCACATGGAAAATACTCTGAACTGTCTGTCAGAGGAAAAATAAACAAATTAGAATTATACAACCTGGCTACTCTTCAGATCCAATCTGCATAGGCTTTGTCTCCAACCACGGCCTCTGTACTGGATGACCTTGTCTTAGGGCTGTCCTCTCTGCGCTCCCACCTTTTTGGTCTCCTCTTCCATTGAGTCCGTTGAAGCTGATATGCTCCTGCTGAGGCGTTCTTTCCACTTGTGAGATTCTGAATTTGGCTGCTGTCCACTCGACGTCGGCTCCGAAGGTTGTAAGGGCAGTTCCGTTCTTGCTGGGATCTGTTGTATTTGAATCTGTGGGATGGTCCTGGAATTGTTCCTTCCGATTTCCTCTGTTCACTGCAGGATGGTCCTGGAATTGTTTCCTTCAGAATTCCTATCTTCCACCTTTCTATACCGCTTTCTGGAGGGACGAGACGACATTGACGAGGCCAACTTTCTCTTGTCTCGGGATACCTGGGCTCTGGTCTCTTCTTCCTCTGTATGTTCTCAACCCAAGATTCGGGTCTTGCTCTTTTCTCTCTCTCCGTCCAACGTGGTTTTCTCTTCCTAAAATTATACCCATCACCCCCCGAAGTAACAGCAGACTCCGTCCGCACACGTTTTTTCCTTCTCACCTCCTCTCCATCGCGTCTATTCCATAACTATATCTCTACTCTCTTCTAAATTTCCTGATTTTGATCCTCTACGAGAATTCCCATCACTTTATGATTGCAGTAATCTCGGCTGCCTATCATCCGACCTGTTTGATGCTACTGCATTATGATCACTACTTCTCGCAATTTCCGATTCGGCAACACTGTCCTCTGATTCTCTTTGATGGTACATTCTTACCTGATCCACATTAACAGTTATTTTTTTACCAAACTTTAATATATTACTAAATTATTATTATTATTCACACTCAGAACTTTATAGGGACCCTCAAACTTTGGCATAAATTTACCCACTATTTCTTACTAGCCGAACTCAACGGGTGAGTTTGAACTAACACTACATCATCACCATTCACATTAATTTCACGTCTCTTCTTATTATAATATTTCGCCCACTTCTCGTGCTGGCGTTTTGTATGTATCCTAGCTTCTTCTAATAACTTTTCTATATTTCCACAAACTAAGCCTGATCCATCAGTTAAAATTACTAATTTTTGAAATGGAGTGATTAAATTTCGACCTAAAAATAATTCCGCCGGTGTTTTACCCGTTGTCTCATGTACTGCTGTCCTTAAAGCGTAACTAAACTCACGCAGAAATTGATCCCAGTTAGTGTGATTATCCGCGACAAAACTCGAAATCATTTTTAGAAGAGTACGATTAACTCTTTTCGTTTGATTAGCTTGTGGACAATATACCACAGTTTCAACGTGTTTTATGTTCAATCTGCGACATACTTGCTCAAAAACTTCGGATATGATTTGGGGGCCATTGTCACTAACTAATTTTACAGGAGCTCCATAACGCGAAATATAATTCTCAAAAAATGCATTGGCAATTGCTTTAGCCGAAGCTTTCCTTAAGGGAACTATTTCAACCCATTTAGAAAAATTATCTGTTATTACTAAAATAAATTTATAGCGTTCCGGACTAGTTGCAGGGTATGGGCCTAATAAATCTAAAGATACGATTTCATTTGGAAAATTCGTTACTATCGGAATTAATTGACCAGCTGGTAATCCGTTCTTATAATTGAATTTTTGTCATTGGTCGCAGGTTGCTACATATTTATAAATGTATTTCCTCATGTACGGGAAATAAAACGCGTCTTTTAATTTTAAGTAGGTTTTCTTTTTGCCTAGATGGCCCGCATCGGCGAGTCATGGAATTCTCGCATAGCGTCTTTACGTAATGTTTTGGGTATAAATAATTTTAATTCACCTAGTGTGGTTGTATATTTTGCATAATATAACAATCCGTTAATTAATTTAAAGTCGCGGGACCAATTTCTACAGATTGACTCAGTAATGGAACTATCGTCAGGATTTTCTAAAAACCGCAAGATATGACCTAACTCCGGATCATTCTTCTGTTCCTCTCTCAACTGTTCCCTAGACGATAATACTAACGATCTAATCACCGCACAAGATACCTTTGGTTCTTCATTACTTTCTAATGGGTTTCTAGACAACATATCAGCCACTACATTTTGCGTACCTGGGCGATGTTCCCATTCCACATTAAAATTCGCCAACTCCTGTTTTTGCCCTGCATTTAACTTAGTCTTTAATAAATCTATCCGTACCGGTTCGTCCGAAATTGCTAATTTCTCAATCTGCGAGTCCGGAATGATTAACGATTTCGTAACAAAATCAAAACTGATCTTTGCATGTGACATAAAATCAATACCTAGGATGCATAGATATTGCATATCAGCAATCACATGAAATTTCCACAACTTCGAAAATTCCCTTATTTTAATTCGTAACTCAATTGTGCCTAAATTTCTGCATTGTGACCCTTGAGCCGTAATACTTCAGCTAACGATTTCTTTAATAGGACAAAAAGAAAAATATGATCGGTATGTTTTTTTTCTGAAATAAATGACTTCTCCCGCACCTGTATCCCAGAGAGCTTTTATAAATGTATCATGCAAAGAATCGGCACATACGGAAGATCAACTGGTGATAATCGTAATGAATTAAGTTTAATTCTATTAGGAGGATTTGACTCAACTAGCGACCGTTTACCTCCCGCACACGATCGCTTAGAAGTTTAAATTGGCATTTCTCTGCCTTCCGCTGTTGCAATCAACACGCCTCCAATTCTGCTTTGCTGAATCATCACTAGGACCTTCCTAACCACCATCCTACGGTTCTGATACCGGTCTGTTCGCTGATTTGGTTGGTTGTAGCGATTTCCTCCCTCGAATCCTTGATTTTGATAATTATGACGAGAAAAATTATTCGCACCCCTGCTTAGTCCTCTTTGATCATTTTGTCTATTTCCGACCCCTGTATCTCTCCAATTTCCATTATTCCTTCTTTCCTCAGGATTCCTACTCATATCCCAACCTCGTCTAGCAAAATTATTACTCGAACCCTGGTTTTCCCTGCAGCTATGACGTTCCTCATACCGGTCTACCAACTCTACCAACTGAACTTTCGTTGTGGGGTTTCGAACTTCTAAATAATCCATTATTTGGGGTTCTAGTCGCATTACTATGTGATCGACCAATTTTATCTCATCATAATTCAAATTTAAAGCTTATGGACTTTTAATAGCTGGAAAAAAACTGACGGGCCTGACCTCTCCGTTGCTTCGATGAAAAAAACTGAGCCTCTAACTCTGATTTATTCCGTACTACAGGAAAACTATCCGACAACTTCTTTTTAAGCGTTGCAATGCAGTCGCTTCTTCATTTACACACTCAAACCATGACCTCAAACCAGTCTAACGCTCTCCCAATTAAATGACCTTTTAAATACGCACACGCCAGATTCGCCGGTATTTCATAGTAGGCTATGTTATCATCTATATTTGTAATAAACTCAGACACATTTTCTTTACCCGAAAAAAATAATTCCGGCAAAACTCTAAATCCTGCACTTGCTCTTAATTCCGGTATTTCGGTTGGGCGCCAGTGTCGTAGCCTATCGCTACCTCTAAGATTATCAACTCCCCTTCGGTTATTACCAATTTGATGTGTTGAATTCATAATAATTACTACTTATTTTCAAATCAATCTTATTTATTGACTTTTCTTAATTAAGAGATTCACACAAATACTATTCAACTTTAA
>BMAO01025590.1:0-50738 GCA_019973975.1 Trichonephila clavata | reverse complement strand
AACTTTGGTTAATGTAGGAATCTCATTTTTCCGAAAAAAGCTATGAATTTTTCGCCGAATGCACGCAATGTGAAGTCATATTTCACCAGCCTATTACGCTTGCCTACGGCACCGGGTCGTTTTTTACCAGGAGAACTTACAGCACCTAATACCTTCTTTTCTTTCTTCATACAGAAAACAGATCTTTTCGAAACGCCAATCAGTTCATAAACATTTTTCACGATTTCTGTGATGGATTCTTGCGGGTTTTCTTCTCGAAGTCGAGAATTAAACATTCAATATGTTTTTCCGAGCTCCGCTTCGGATAGATTTTTCCTCGCTTCGATGGTGTATACAGCGAGGTTAGTGACATTTCTATCTCAGACATGTTTAAAATGTCAAAAAAAAAAACAAGAACAAAGATAGTAGCACGAGATATCAAAATTGTACGTATGAACGATAGCAAAGACGCCAAGCGAATGGCGTTGATTTGGCGGGAATGCTTAGGTAACTCCGCCAAGGATGTAATCTTGAAAACCGGTTTTTAGCCAAGTGAAGTTTCATGAAATTGTTGTTTTTCAACTGTATTCGTTCACAGGTATTAAAGAATAAATGCTTTTAAGGTGTGATTAACTAAAATATATCCTTAAAATCACAATTTCGATAATACACGATACTTTTTAACAATTTTCTATGCATTTGCTTTAATTTAAATTCCAAAACAAGTTGGAACTATTTTTCAAGCGGATTGTTACATTTCCTACCCTTTCTAATGCTGCCAAGTTAAGGTGAAACAGAGTATAACTAAGTTCTCGTTGAAGGAGGAATAACGTATCCAAGCTCATCTACCTTCCTTCATCCATCAACACCTGTTAATGCAATGATCCCCTAACGGGTGAAATTAATTAGACTGTGAATACAAAGTTGCATTGTACAATCAAGAGAAGTTATAAAATATCTGAATCATCCAAGGCCAAAACTGCCCTATTACAGCTTGAGCTATATTGCACTTGCACAGGATTCGTAGTCTGATATTCTTATCTGAGAAACCAAGGTTGTGTACTTTTGAAGAAAATGCGTAGTATTTCGATATTTTCTGAATTGCTGAGCTTGCTATTCACATTGTATTTGCATATCATACCTTAGGGTTCAAAATGTGTTTTTCAGATTCATTATATATATATACTCATAAATAATAATCCATAATAATGAATAAGAATAAATTTACAGAACATGAAAAATCAGTTGATAATACTTCGGTTTAGTTTCATTATTTATATGATAAAAAAATATGATGGAACAATGTAAAAAATGTTCTAGAGTTATTAAAGTGAATGGAGGAAATGCAAGCGGATTTCGTACACATTTAAAAACGAAACATGATAAAAATTTGTTATAAGAGAAACAATCTAATTGGGGTGAAGCTACAAATTTTTAAATACAGTTTCTAATCCGAAGACTTTAGGGATTTTAGATTATTTCGAAAAAAAAAAGATAATTTGGATGAAATTATAAGTAAAATGACAGCAATATTTGCACTTTTTTGTGATTTAAATAAATAAGATGTTAATTTATTTTTTTTGTGATTCTTTATATACTCTTATCATTTACTAGCCGTTACCCTCCCGCTTCGCTGGGTATGTCATGATGTTTTATAAATATATCTGTTTATATATATAATATATTGATATCTAAGCCTTAGCATTAAGAATTCTATTGTATTGAAAAATATACTTGTACCTGTAACTCTCGCCTCTTGATAAAAAAAAAAAGGACAGAACTACTAATTTGTATTATCTAATATTCTCTAAAATTGAGTATAGAATGATGTTCACACTTTCGTAACCCTATAACAAAGTGGATTTCCGCAAAACCAATTTTAGGTGGATCTCTACTCCATTAAATAAACATGGAAGCCAAATTTCAAATATAAATCTAATAGGGTAAAAACAAAATTTTTACTATCAATACCCGCCCCCAGAGGCGGATTAAGGTAGTTGGAGGCCCCTGGCGGTAAAAAGTTTGAGGCCCAAGGCTCAAGAGTCGAACCACTAAAATAGTGAAAAGAGTCACTTACTTTGAATTCTCAAAATAAAAAGTATTGATTACAATAAAACCCGTCGGCTAAAGAAAAATCTTAACTGTATATAAAAAAATTAAGAGCTTACAGTTTGATTTCTCTTTGGGAAATTCAACAATTATTTTCACCATATCCATTTTGTCCAAAACATTTTATTGTGTGTATAATATGGCCATTTCTGTATATATATTTGGGCTTGGGGCCCAAACTTGAGTTTGCAGGGGGCACTAATATTCTCCGTTACGCCACTGGTGGAATCCTTGAAGCTTGGAGGCCCTATCGGTACTGGGGGCCCCTGGCGGCCGCCAGGTCCAACACCCGCTTAATCCACCACTGCCCGCCCCTCTTCCTCGTAATTCCGTTGAGAGTCGTTCTCCCAAAAACCGTTCTTAGCGGATTTCAATTCAACAAAAGAAAAATGTAAACCAAATTCCATTATTATAGTTCTTGTAGTTCGAAAAAAGAAATTTTTTGTCAACACGAGAAACCCCTTGCTCCCCCAGGAGTTGATTCCCATCAAATGCATTCTTAGTGGATCCCTATTCAACAAAAGGAACATTCTTAACAAATTTCAAGTACACAGGTCTGACAATTCTAAAACAGGATTTTTTCCCTATAACTCCCCTTCACCCCTCGCAACCCTCCTTGGGTGTCGATTTTTCTTTAATTCTTTGTTTGAGGAACTCTATTCCATGAAAGGAACATGCCTACCAATTATTAAGCAGATAGATCGAATAGTTTTAAAACGGAAATATTTATCTATTACGCCCCTTAATCCCCCAAAAGCGAGACCCATTTTATAGCGGTTCTGTACTCAACGAAAGGAATATGCTCACCTAATTTCAAGACTGTAAGTCTAATAGTTTAAAAATGGGAATTATCTATAACCCCCCTTGAGCCCCCGAAACGCCACTTGGGGGTCTGTTTTCACAAAACCCATTTTGTAGCGGATCTCTACTCTATGAAAGGAATCTGCTTACCAAATTTGAAGACTGTGAGTCTAATAAACTAAGAATGGAAAAAATTATCTATAGCGCCCCTTGAGACCCCGCAACGCCATCTGGGGGGGGGTTGATTTTCACAAAACACATATATTGGATCTTTACTCCATAAAAGGATTCTGTTTATCATATTTAAAGATTGTGCTTCCAGGAGTTTATAAATGGAAAAGTAATTATCTATAACGCCCCTTAAGCTCCTCAACGCCACTTGGGGGTCAATTTTCACAAAACCCATTTTGTGGCATATCTCTACACTATGAGAGGAACCTGCTTACCAAATTTGAAGACTGTGCGTCTAATAGTTTAAAAATCGGAATAATTATTTATATCTCCCTTCACCCCCTTAGGGGTCAATTTTCCCAAAACCCATTTTGTAGCGGATATTAACTCCATGAAAGAACTATGCCTACCAATTTTCACGACGGTAGATCAAGTATTTTAAAAACGAAAGTATTTATCTTTTACGCCCCTTATTCCCCCTCAACACCCCTTGGGGGGCTATTTTCCCAAAACCCATTTTGTAGCGGATCTCCACTCTATGAAAGGAATCTGCTTACCCAATTTCAAGATTGTACGTTGAGTAGTGTAAAAATAGAAACAATTATTTATAACACCCCTTAACCCCCGTAACGCCCCTTGCGGTTCGAATTTCGCAAAAAATCCGTTCTTAGCTTATCTCTACTCCGTGAAAGGAGCATGTCTACCAAATTTCAAGTCTGTAGGTTGAATAGTTTCGGAGATATCGTGATTAGTCAGTCAGTCGCTTTTCTCCTTTATATATATAGATAAGTTACAAATTATTTCTAGTGATATTTACACTCTCTAATAAAAGTGGCAAGTAAAACAAAGAAAGAAAAAAACACCTGGGTTTTCTTTTTCTAAAATTTCTAATACCAGTATTAAGTTTTAAGAAATACCGAATACCGGTATTGAACTTTTGGTCCGATATTGCAATCCCTAATAGGAAGATCAGTCAAATTCAATAAACTGAAACTTTAAAATCTTTTGTATTTGCTTTCTTTTAAAATTTATTTATACAAATACGAATGCTGTTTTAATATTCCTAAGAGTACCAATTGTCTTTCCAAGAGAGATTAGCTTTCCAATCGAAATTCAAGAAATATTTTTAGAAATTTCAAAAGCATTTAAAAAGTACCATGTAAAATACAGATTCGGGTACATTATACTTTCTGATTATATGATTAAAATCAATGCCATTGTTCTTTTCTTTATTGGTTTATATTATTACGAATTTTGTGTAAAGTTTTTAAAATAGTGTAAATAATTTATATCTGGTGTGTAATACATTTATATTACTCTGTGTTGTATATATTTTATGTTAAAATTTTAATGTTCGCAAGCAACGCCGTTCTTTACATTTTGATGACGATTCAATGGAAACTTGGCGATAGAGCCAAATTGGAATCATTATTGGTGACCATTTTGGAGAGTCTTGATCCCAAGGATTCTTTTGGAAATTTCAGGAGAAATCTACTAATATCACGATCTATGATGCAAATGGATTCACCGGGAAAAATCCGTGAGGCCGATAAGTAGGTAGTAGATGGCCGAAACTGGGTCGGTCTTTTTTGACCTTTGAAGAGTCGACCAGCGATTACTTCGGCTGTCGAGTAGGACGAGGATGGGCCTTGTGAATAATCTTTTATATACTTGTATTTTAGACACCGATAGTTGTGTCTGAGCGCTGTTGAAAGTGAGAACATCTGAGATTTATTCTGTGAATTTTGTGTGCTGTGGATCCTGTACTCAAGGATTGTTTTTGGACAATAAATTTTCTTCGCTCTTGAAGAACTGTCTTGTTTTTTTGAGACTGATAGCATAAAATCTTCGAACCCCGATCTACGTAACAATATGCACTTAAAATTATTAACTTCATTCTTTTCGTTTATAAATTAAGCATAACTTACGGATAATTATTTTTTTTCTAAATATGTTGCGAAAGCTTCATAAAAATTCAAATTTCCATAAATCTCAAACTACATTGTCAAACTCAACTTTTATTGAATTTTCGTGAATGAATAATTACGTTTCAAAGTGGAAAAAATAGCTATCAGAGCTTGCTAGATGAAAGCAAGAAAATGTTTACAATCACTTTGGAACATTAAATCAGTTTCAAGAAAACTGAAAACAGAGTGTTTCAAAGCTTTCCAATAAAGATGAAAATAAGAACAAAATATCTTAATTAAAATGGATGTTTTAACTTTAAGATTCCGGATGAAGTTTTTATTTCAATCCAGATAATAAGGAATATTTAAATTAAATTACATTGAAATCCAATCAATACTTTGTTTCTATAGAGATAAAACAAAAATTCTATTTTTTTAAAAATAAAATAGTTTTTTTGTATTATATAGCAATTTTATGAACATTTAAATCTAATTCTCGCCGGGATTCTCAAATAACTTCAAACACAAAAGACAGAATTAGTTCTTAGGTTGAATTATAAAACAGTTTTATAAGAGTATTTTCTTTCTTTTTCAACTTCCTGTACATATCCAGAAAAGACAATTATTAAATTCTTTTCACCAGAAAAAAAAATATTAAATGTTCAAGCAAAAGGAATTTAAAAAAAAATTATTGTAATTATAGTTTTGTAGATGTGTCCCTTGTATATCCCCCTCCCAAAACTTTCAAAGATTTTGCTAAAATATGAAAGGAAACATATACATTGCATTTTGTTACAAATTTTAAAAAAATGTAAGTTGATGTTTTTGATTGAAAAAAAAAACACAAATTTATTCTAAAGTTCTTATTTATTTAAAAACAAGAATTTAGTTGAGGAGTGAACCTATATGGGTAGAAAATTTAACTACTGATATTGAAGGGGGGGGGGAGAAACTATAGTAATATGATTAAAGAGCTAATAGTTTCCCCACAAAAAAAAAACTTTAATTTCTTGCTTTTTTCATTTTTATTGATTTCAAAGTGAACAATTCCTTCAAGCTTTTTATTTTTCTACTATGCTTTAAATTTATTCAACATTCTTATACTTTCATTTGGATAATTGTTATAAAGGAGAAAAGGTACTTCCTCAGTACAGAAAATGTCCCTTTCTAGATGAGAAAAAGAGAAAGGTTTTGTTTGTTTTTCCACCAGAAATTCCTCTTGCGCTCCCCTTTTCTTTATAACAGCCATATCCTCATATTGGGGGGGGGGGGGGATAACTATTTATGATCATAGATTGCAATCTATTTTTTTTTATATATTTTCGACCATTGACTCTACGATTCCCTTATTGTTACAGTTCTTTCATGTTTTTTTCCAGATTCCTGATTGGATAGGTACATGCTAAATATGATGAAAATTTGGTAGGGGGAAGGTAAAGCAGTTAGCTGTTTTCATATCCATTTTTCTTCACATTTAAGAGAAGACACTTATTATTTGTCACCACCTGCAATACCATTTTATGACACTTACAGGGTAAGCACTTGAAAATGGTTACTATGTCCTTCCATATTGTTCAAGCACTTAAAAACTGCTCATCATGTAAGCTATACCAGGACCCCCTCCCTTCTTTCTAGTTTCTTACCTAACAGATTATGATCTTAGAATTAATCAAATTATTATGAACCACTGTTAATTTTATTGAGATTAGAAAACACATTGGAAAGGAAAATAAACTCTTATTCTAATATTATAAAACATGTTGTTGTGATAACGACTTTTAACTAATTATTAACAGTAAAATATGAACTAAGCTTTTTCAAAATATTTGCTTAAAAGAGAAAAAAAATTTGTTTTAATTATAATAATCAAATTTTATAAAAGTTTTTCTTATTATATTTGGCTTTAATAGATATGTTCAAAAAAGCTCTCAAATTTGATCTTAAAAAATTAACAATGAACTAACTTTTGTTTCTAAGAAAGCAAATATTAGTAAGTTGTATAAAAATATTTATTTACAAGAGATCATAACAATTACACAAACTGTTGGTTTAAAAAGTGCTTTTGGAATAAAATACAAAAATAGAATTGAAGATCCATGCTCCTTAACACAGTCACTAATAGTTATTTACAACTCAGATGAAAATTCAATTTAAACGAATATTTGTACTTAATTTCCCTTATAGATGTCTTAAAACATGCATATCCATCATAAATTTTTTGAAGAAGCTTTTTTAGACTTCTCATTTTCAATAGAGACTAAAACAAAAACAAAATGAAGAGTATCAGGAAAAGATTTAGAATGAAATGCAAAGCAATCAAAAGTAATCATTGTATCTAGTTTACGAAATATATATGTCAGAGTAATAAATTAATTTAATCTTTTTAAAAATACAATGAACGAGTTTCTTTAAATTAGTTTTAATTGGAAAGGAATATTATCAAATGCAATAAGAAAATAATAATTATAATTATTATAAAAAAACCTACACAAACAAGAAGTTAGAAAAAGTTGGTAAAGTAAAACACTAGAAATTAAATGTTTGAATGAATATTACATACCCTATGTAAATCTTAAATTTATTCCCAAATTGAAAAAAATTCAAAGAATTAAAAACAAGTATATAAAATGTTTTATTATACAAAATATGTTTCAAATCATTACTGTGCTTTCAACAGTATGATTACAGTCACAATTGTTATTTACATAGACTATGTAATACAGCTTCCCAACGGAACAATCAATAAATATATCATAGAAATAATTTTTTTAACAATAGATATGTGATGATAAAAAAAAATTACACAATTTAATAAAACTATGCAGTTAGCAATTGATTAGAATTTTGAGCAAACAAATTACTTTGACTAAAATCTTCCATTTCCACAGTTTCTCTCTTTGGTCTATGTTTTTGAATCATAGCAAGTCTGAATACAGATGCAATAAAGGAGGCAATCACAAAAATTCCACAAATGACTGGTATGACAGTTAACATTTGGAATCCTTCATGATCACTGAATGAAACTGCCACTTCAGGTTCTATTCTAAAATACACACAAGTACAAAAAAATTTCAAAAAAATATACTCAAACTCAGTCTAACTTATTAAATTTTATTTAAACTGAATACTTCAAAATTAATAGGGCAGTCACTTTTGACTAATTTTACTGCTATTTTTAGCATATATACAATATTGTATTCCCCTTTTCTCTCATTAACATTTCGTATCAAGTACATTTAGTGAAATAAATAACTTGACTTTTTATACATTCATAAAGTTTAAAAATTGCAGAGGTAATCAATTATAACTGAAATATAATTTTATCTACAATGGTTTTTAAAAATTTAACAAGATTTAATTGAAAGTTATTAATAATGTAAAAAAATCAAACCCAACTGTTCAGTTGAAAAGTACCTTACATTTCAATCTGAATAATTCTTACTATTAAATATATTTTTGTTTCATTCATTTTTAGAGGAGAAATCAATGAAACATATTTATATTTTATAAAAAGAAAATACTCCAAGTATGGATTTTAAAGAGTCATAATATGTCCAAAAACCATATTTCCAAAAACCATTTTTAAAAAAAACAAGAGAAAAAAATCTCAAAAAAATTATTATTATTTTACATTTAGAGAAAAATATGACAGCATATGACACCATATCACCACAACAAGAATCACTTCAAAATTGAATCTTAACAAAAGCTAAAGTGAATTTCAAAAAATCTCTTTGAGGAGCCAATTATTGTCACTTTTAGTTTCAGCATGCCAAATTTTTGAGTTACTCAGCAGACACATACACAAACTCTATTTTTTATTAGTATACATTCATAAGCTATATTTTATACTGGAAATATTTAACTAATGTTCATGATTATTTTCCAAAGGTTACAAAAAATAAAATAAAGCAACTTACGCAATAGATGTTGATGCAATAGGAAATTCAGTAGCTCCTTTGAAAATGTGTGTGAAAGTACTGCTTTTAAGAAACTCCTGAGTTTTTTTAATAAAAGCACCTAATTCATCATTGCTCATGGATAATGGAGGGCAAATAGTAAAATCTAAAAATGCTCCTTTAAAAACAGTCAATGTTGCATTTAAAATGTAATTTACAGGCACTTGCAGATTTTCAGCAATAGCATGTATGGTGCTGACTTTGAAATTTTTCATATTATTACTTTGTAATAGATTATTATACGTTTGATCTGTAAAATACATGCGTATGACGACAGCTGAAATAAACGAGGGAAAAAATTGGTAGCCATGAACAAAAATAATAAAATATAATTTTTTTTATAAAATAAATTTAATGACACACATTTCAGATTCAAGAGAAAGAATTAAGATAGAATATATAAGTCAGTATTTAGTATTAACACTTAACAATTAAAATAGCAATACTAAGAATTTTATCTATCTATACTAAGAAGAAATTTATGTATGAATTTATGTTGAGTCCAATTATATTTTACCAATGCATAAGATGTTAGTTTTTAAAATTGATTTGACATACTAAAGGCACAAAATGCATTATAAATTGCATAAAGATCACCTTAAAAATAAAGTAATTTCTAACTCACTGAATTTAACAAGACTATCACATTAACTGACAAAGTTTTCACAAAAATAAACAAACTATTTATTCTTCATGCATTTTTAGTTAAGATAACTGAAAAATATTGATAAATAAATTAAAATAAAGCATCACAATGAATGACAAGAAAATACACACAAAATTGCTTTTAAGAAAAAGAAAAAGCTATATATTTTTACAGATCTTAAATTTATATTAATTTCATAAATTTCATCCCAAAAACCTTTTATTAAATAATATTTTACCTCTATCACTATCCCATGAACAATATGTAAGATTCACAAGTTCTTTTGTTTCAGCACAGAGAGCATTTTCTTCTGGACAGATTAAAGTGACATTACTTGCTTCCACCTTGGGTAAGAAAAGTGAGACAAATTAATATTAAACATATTTTGTATTTTATAGTAATTGAAACATAGTATATAGATTCCTACACATAAGAGAAATACACTAAAAATTAATGTTCATAAATAAGAATGATAGCATTTCCACAATGTAATGAAAATACAATACAATTACATGATCAGTAATTTAATTTTTAAAAAAATATATATAAATATTATATGTTTTCCAAATCAATGCTAACTTCCACATATGAATAAGTAAATAACACACTTTGATTAATAGATGTTGTTTCCATACATTTCATCTCAATATAGATATAAAAAGCTTTTTGATTACTGAGTATGGGTTAGTGCTATATTGAAAAAAGCATACAACCATAACATAAACATATTTCTGACAAGTAGTTTTCTCATAAATGTGTTATTACCTAGTACATCAGAAGAGAACAAATAAACTCTTAAGAAATGTGCTTATGCAAATTGATTACTTATTGAGAATGCACATTAAAATTCCAAGAAAGTATTTAAAAATATTATGTACTATACACTAAAAACTTCATTGAAAGATAATTCTTTTAATTTCTTCATCTTTAATATATTAATTCTAGGCAAGAAAAATCATGCTAAGTAAGAGAATTACCTGTATTTTTGAGCAATACTGTAATTTTTCAAAAATAAGACCTGGACGTATTAAATTTTGTTGCAAAAGATGCATTACAGTTTATTTTTAGAGGAGGTTTTATTTTTCAGGCACAACTTAAATACAGCTATGCTGTTTTCTTTTGAAACATCTTCATAGAGCATCACAATTTACATCTCTCACAGAATGAACCAACAAATCCAACATTGTGATACTTTACATCTATTCTTCCTAATTGTCCGAGGCATAGCTACCACCATATCAGATGTATCAATGATACAGGGTCTCCAAGCTATAGGGGCCCCATCATAAGTAAGCAAATAAATCATAAAATGTTAAGGGATCCTAAAAAGAGCTTCCAAGGAAATCTGATACAGGGTCCACTAAAGATTAGCTACGCCAGTGTTAATTGTAATACCATTCCAAGGGTGAATGTTTTGATATATCTCAGTCTTGTTTTGTCAGCAATCCATTCAAAGATCATGGTTTCCAATGAAAGTAATGGTTGCTCTCAGCTTCTTAGATCTTATTTCTCTTTCATCTATTGACTGAGATTACCTTACTCTAACATGGTTTTGGGACCATTCGAACATAGAAATTCTTCTGGTAGGAATTCTTGAACTTTTACAATTCTTTTCTTGTATTTGACAGAATAGCTCTTTATTTTTGCACTGATCTTATTCAAGAATTAATATATTATTCCCTTTTTTTATTATTATTCAATCAAGTGCTAATCATCCAATGCAATACATGATGAAATATTTTATTTAATTCATCTATATTCTTCTTTTAATGACACAACAGCCCTGGATTTAGGCCAAGGCCTTTTCAAGAACCCTCTTCAATTCTGATTTCTGCCTAGCAACAGTTCTCCAATTAGTCACTCTTAAAACTTTAAAATCGCCCTCTGAACAATCAGTCCATCTAAATCTGGGCCTACCCCTAGTTTTAAATGAAACAGGTTTGTAGTTGAAAATTCTGAATGTCAAGAATGAGGAGTCCATATGACAGACGGGGCCTGCAAACCTCAAATGACCAATCTTGATGAATTTAATGACATCAGCTTCTGTAAATAGCTTACATAATTCAAAATTATGTCGTTTTGTTTCCACAATCTTTTCTCACTCCCAGCACCAAAGATATATCTAAGAACTTTTGCTCAAAGATGGCTATAGCTATTTAGTCTGATTTAGTCAAGGTCAAAATTTCAGATCAATAGATAAATACAGGTCCGATGATTGTTTTATATAGCGTAATTTTTGTATGTCTTTTAATCAATTCTGATTTTAAGAAAGCTCTTGGACCATGAAGACAGCAATAATACATTTTTTAATTTCAGCACCAATGTCGTTTAGAATGCTAATGTTTGAGCCCAAATAGGCAAAATGATTACCACTTCAAACTTATAATTTTCAGTTTGCAGATATTTAAAACCTACTGCAGTTTTTTTAAATTGGCATGTTTAATTCATCTATATACATCACAGAAATTGACACTTACATTTAAGTTCCTATTGCAGTTAAATAGTTTTAGAGATCAGAATCAAGATCTTAAAAAGTGTACATACTCTTTATTATTAAAAAAAATTATTTGTTAACCTTTTCATCTGTTGAACATTCAACCCAAGTATTATCGACTAGAAATTTCATTTTTTGTTCTGATTCACATTTCGTAAGTAAGCACTTAGGTTCTACCTAAAAATAAAACAAATTAAAATTATTTTTTATTATGAAAGAAGAAAAATTGACACTTTGATGTATATAAATCATTTTCTATTCAGCTTCAAAAAACAAACAAAAGACAGAAAAAATAAGGTAATTGAACTTTTTTTGAAAGAACATAGATATTATTTAAATAATATTTATAGATTTATGTTAAAAAAAAAACTATGTGTAATTAAACATTAGTGAAGTTGAAACTATAAAATTATATCTTATGTATAAGAATGTTTCACAAGAAAACATTTTTTAGCATTATACTTTCCTCATTTGATTAATAACAATTACAGCAATACTCATTCTAAAACATTTTAACTACACACACCCAATACATTGCATTTTATTTAATTACTATTAATTAATTAATTTTTCTAAAACAAAATGTTTAAAAAGAAATTTAGATTATCTTCCAGAAAATTTAATATTAACCACTCAACACATTAATTAAAAGATTTCCATTCATTCATTAATAAAACATATGCTACTTGTATATAAATGTTATGAGGATTTCAGACAGAAAAGAAATGAGCTGTTTGAACTAGACAAATATGATTACAGATACTTCAGTTATTTATAATAATTACTTTCACTATTATACAATAGAAGTTTAAAAAATGAAAAATAATTTATATCTTAAGAATAGTGAAAAGTGAGTTCTCTTTTGACAGTTTAGAATTCATCATATTTTGTTTTTTCACTACATTCACACACACATAATTTATCACTTTTTTCTCTATTACTCATTAATAAATAAATGTGATTTGTTTCACTGAAATTTTTTTTAAAGAATGTATAAAAAGCTTCTAAACTATTCAAAAGTATTATTTTATAGAAGGTCATATAAAGTTATGCCTAAAAGTTAATCCAAAATAAAAGGTGATGAAAGGTTCACTATCATTCTTTAGAAAAATATAAGATTCTTATCTCAAAGTTCTATACTTATAAATTACCAACTTTAAAAATTAATATTGTAATACACATATTATGCTGTAAAAATTTCTTTAAGATGGTACGTTTTTGTAAATTTTATCATAACTGTTGTTTGAAAATGTTAATTATGTTGCTTGAAAAAAATATTTATTTCCTTTTCATAAAGTATAATAACTAAAAATAAGAACATTTAAATATTATAATAGTACTATACATGAACAGATTAAAGGAATACCCTACAGTGGATTTAATAGTAACAGTTTAGCCAACTTATATTTACATTTTCATAAAAAAAACATTATATAATTAATAGTGATTTTTTATGTATATAGATATATCAAAGATTTAACACTTTTTTTGGGAAGGGGGGGGGGCAGAAAGTTATATACATACCTAATATCAATTTTTAACCTAATTACTTAAATTTTTTAAAAACTAATTACAAATTACATTGACACAACTTTTACATATAAAGGATAATAAATTAAATAGTAATATTTTTGATAAAAGGGATTATTCTAATTTTAATATTATTAATGCTCCTCTCTGAAATAATAATATTCATTTATTTACTTTTATGAAATTTATTTTTAATTATTTGCAGTGCAAAAAAAGCAGTGACAAAATTAATAATGCTAAGCAATTCATAAGATATTGTTTGAAACATCATATTAATTTTCTCTATGCATACATTTGTCTTAGATTCGATTTTAATGACTTTGACAGTTTTTATTATATATCTTAATGCTAATAATTTGATATTTCACTTTCATTTTGTATCATTTATTATCCTTTAAAATAAATGTTGCCATCAGTTAACTTATCAGGTATTTTTTTAGACCAGAAAATCTTTTATTTTTAGATTATACACATTTTTCTTCTTTCAACGAAATTTTTTACATGGTTTCCAGATTTTCTATGCAATTCAAAGGTTTATTTTTTTAAAGATATTTTTATGAACGATTTTTGTTATTAAAATGTTCTTTTGAAGTTGCCATTGTTTAGTTTCTTATTGATAAACTGGGATATAATTTTTGCTGATTTAGGCCATTGGTGATAATTTAGTTCCTTAAAATTTATTTCGTACTTCTAAGTAAACAATTGTTTTTTACTACAGTATTATAAAGCTTTATATTATTCAAATTTCAAACTGTTTTCTTCTCTTCTTATTTTACCCAACAATATAAGAGAATAAAGGGAAATAGGCACCTTGAAACAACATTTAATCCTACAGCCTTAGTCTTAATTCTAAGAGTTGCTGTTGTATTACTGTGTCCTTTCTACTTTAACCTATATTGTTTTCTATATTCTTACATACAATTAGATTTATAACAATAAAGTATATGATTAATGATCATATATAATAAAATACTTTACACGAGAACAAAAATTTAGATATTTAAGATATAAAAAAAAATTTTAAGTTTGGTTATAAGATGATGGATGCTGTAGTATGTATAAACATAACAGACTGCTTCATGGGGTTAAAACAAATTTTATGCTAGACATCCTTCCCCCTTCCATTTATATTACAGAGCAAAATCCTATGGAATATAATGAACTAATATTATACAGCAGGAAATGTACTTTTAAGTTTTTATAGTCTTTCACCAGAATTGTAAAAGTATGTACCATATTTATTCAAATCTAAGCCACACTTTTTTCTGAACGTTAAAGCTACTGAAAACCAGGTGTGGCTTAAAATCGAAGTTGAAAAAGTTTGTTGGATGGGAGAAATTGAACATGATTGATGGTTAAACCAATTCCATATTCATGTATGTATTTGAAAGTTTTTAATATTGGTAAATTTTTGGAGGAATTCAGGAAAATGGCATGTGGTGAAGAAGATCAAATTTAGAACTCATATAAAAAATCTGACATTGTTAACTTCATTAAAGTATAATGAATTAAATGGGTAAACTATATTATCAGAATGGACGAAGACGGCACCATTAAAAAATTCTTCAATGCCCAACCAATTGGCAGGCCAAATCTCAGATGGATTGATGGCCTAAAAAAAGATCTCCTAGTCTTGAAAACTAAAAATTGGAGAACACTAGCAGGAAGAAGGCTGGCCTGGAAAAGGCTTCTTGAGAAGGCCAAGGCTCACTCTGGGCTGCCGAGCCACTGAGGAATGAATACTGATAAAACTTATTTATTACTCACTTATTAGTTCTCATTTTAGTTTCTTTTTTTTAAATTTCATATATATATTGGATATCAATAAACCACATTTTACACTATTTTTTTTTATTTTCTTCCCACAAAAATGTGCTGAGAATTTGGGGTGCAGATTACAATGGATGGCAACTTAGATTTAAATAAATATAATATTTAATAGTTTTGTACCAGAGAGTGGACGTATACATATCATGGTGTTTGTGTTGTTAAGCAATGATTTTCAGTTTCTTTCTAGAAACACTCATTTAAACACTTGTAGAGCATGTAAAATAATAAACAAAAACTTATTGTTTTAGAGTGACATGTGTAGTCACACTTAGACAATGAATTTTTATTCATTATTATATATGTAGTGAAACATTATAAATCTGAAATAAATTTGATTAAAGTATTTAATAATTATATATTTTTAACTAAAGCATGCAATATTTTTTTATTCTTTTAATTTTTATCAATGCAATTGATTTCTTGCCAATTAATGTTGATACCTTAATAATATTAAAAACAATCAATTAAGTACAACCAACTAGGAAAAAAAATAGAATTTTACTTTATTTCTTCTCTTGACCATTACACAATTCTTATCATGCATATTTAAATCTTCAAAGCAGGCTTCCTACAAGAATAAAAACAACAAAAAAAACATAATATTTAAACTAAATAGTATAAGAGTACCAAATATTATTTTATTACAAAATATTCAAATTTTAACAAATGAAAACAAAAAACTTTTTAGATTTGTGTAGTTCTTCAATCTTAGAAACATATAAATATCGATTCTAATTAAATTTTTGAACTAAAACAGAGATAAAAATTAATTATCATCAATAAAAAATGCACAAAGTAACAGAGCTTGACATTAATTTTTTTTTTATTTGATAATTATATACATCAAACCCTATAAATGCCTTAAAGATTCAAAAAGCAATTAATATACTTTTTAAATATGTAAATCTGACAGAAGAAAATACAATAGAATGAATTGAGAATAACATATAATTTGTAACAAAAAGAGATGTTTGATTAATTTTTGAAAATCAGCATAAAAATTAAAAGAAACTAAAAGTGTAATACCTCTTTATTTGGCTTGAAAATTCCACAAGGGTGATAAGGTACCAAACTTTCACATTTACCAATAGTTTGGCGCAATATATCACAACCTTGTAATTTGTCACTAAAGAGGATAGGGGGAAGGCATTTATTAATGCTTTATTAAGCAGTGTACATAAACTTATAAAAAAAAAATACAGCAGTTTATTAAGGCATACAAGTAAAGATACATTTAAAATATTGAAATCAATAAACATGAGAAGGCTAATGAAATTGTAAAAGTTTTATTTTAATAAAAGTATCTGTATTTTTTTTAAATTTCAGTACGTAATATACACTTTCCTAGAATATTTATTAAAATTTCATTATTTTGAAACAACAAATATAAAGAATGTAAATATAAGAATAAATTTATAATATTTATCATAGTATGTAAACAAAAATTTATACAAGTGTACCCCACATCATATTTCAGATGCATTTCAATTTTCCCTCTGTAAATTAAAAGAAATCTTTACTATAGAAAAAAAATAATATATGATAAATAAAAATGTAAGCATAGGTAATATATAAAAAAGAATAAATTATTATATATCATTTATTTATTCATTATAATTACTAGACAAATTTTGAGAGAAATAGCTTTCAGTCTTTTTATACTTAATTTGTATCACAGCAAGATCATTCAGATAAAAAATAATTTAAGTAATATGTGGTTAGAAACACAGTAGAATATGTTTAACGCAAAAATTATTTAGACGAAATATCAGTTAACACAAAATAATACAATGGTCCCGACAAACTACTATGTATGTTTCTTGTAGCAGAAAAAAGTTTCCCTTGGGATGAACAATACATTGAAAACACTAGAAGCACAGACAAGAAGTATGAAGGGTGTAAAATGAAAGAGAGATAGTATTACATGTTTCATAGAAAGGAGGATAACTTGGCTGAAATACCCTCGAAATAGCCTGTGACAAGCTAATTTTGCTTATCTAAGCTACTTTCACCCTCCACCCTACAAAAGCAATACAAAAACATCTCATCTCACATCTGTTGACTTTGGAATTCTCAGAGACAAGTATATCATTAGTGCAAATAAAAATAAGTGAGTTTGACTCATGTATTTTTTTCTTCTATTTTAGAAGAATTTTTTTATGAGCACAGTGACAAACAGCTCAGGGCGAAAGCAAACTGTATTTTTGCTTAAAATGAAGATGGAACTTCATAAGGCTGTTGACCAAAAACAGAACTTGAAAATTTTGAACTAAATTTCTTTAAGATCTTGTGAATGTTTTTGTTTCATTAATTTTTATTCAATACATGCATAAATATGTATCCATGCAAATAAAATGTCATATGTTAATTTTTGTATATGTTATTTATTTATTTTTGCAATATCCTTTAACACGAAAAAATATTTCAGTTCCCTCAGTTCCGTGTTATACAATTTTCACTGTATGTTCAAATCTAAGTAATACAGATTTCAAGCCAAATTATTTATGATAATCACATTTGTTTTGAGAACACTTGATAAAATCTGATTAATACATTTCAATCAACAAATAATTTTAAAGAGTCATTTTTATAAGCAGTTCTCATGAAATAAAAATTAAAAATCCTGATTAAAATAGAATATTGAGCTGATAATGTATACATTATAGTAAGTAAGGCAATATTTCTCTTAGTATATAGCTGTGGTGTGCCAAACTAATCTACTAATATGATTCAGTGTGCCCCATGCACAATAAAAAAACAAAAAAACCACATTTGAATTAATTCAATTCCTGCGGGAATATATGAAGAGTTAGGGAATAGAGGTCAAAGCTATACATTTAGAGTTTTATTATATATTAATTATGTAGCTTTAAGGATATTAATTGACATAAAAATAAACAACATAAAGTATAACTATTACTTCAACTTAAAAACAAAATTAAAACTGTACACATAAACATGCATCTCTTAATAATATTTATTAAAATAAGAAATAAACATAAAATGTGATTATTCTTCAATATAAATAAAAAAAAATTAAAATTGTACATATATTATGCACTTTTAAAAATAATTATAAAAATACGAAATAAACAACATAAATTATATAAGTGATCAAGCAATATAGTTAAGTAAAAAATTAAAATTTTACTGTGAATCTTGTCCCAGCAAAGCTTTACTTAATGTTGCAATATCAGGGGTTAATTTCTGACTTTTAATTTGATACATGATTTTGAGTATTCAGCTGATAAACACCTTCATTGTTGACTTAAAATATATTTCATATGAGAAAAAATTTGTTCACATGTAAGTATATGTAGAGCTGAAAGCAGAACACATACTATTTTTTTTAAACAATTAAATCCCTCCGGCAATGACATCCAGCAATTTAAAATAGCTGTCAATTTAATGTCAGATTTTTCCGTTATTCCCTAAATTTTGCTTTCCATAATTCTGAAGATGTTAGTTCAATAAATTCCATTTCAAAGTTATCAACGTCCATCCACTTAAAAATTGACAAGAGGAAAATATAAAAAAAATGAAATTGTGTTATTATACCCATTTGCTTGATTCACCCCAAAAGTTTGAAATAAAATAATTATGACTTCTTTAACACAACACTCAAAAAATTACAGTTACTCCTTATATCTATTTAAAAGGGCATTTGTTATGAAATTAGATTCATTTCCTATGCCAAATTATCATATGAGCGGTTTCTTTCACTGAATTAACATTCAATCCAGATTATGCACGTTGATAGAATAACTATTTTTATTTTTTATAGAAGAACAGGCTTTATTATTATGGGAAAAAATTACTAGAATCCCAGAATGCCTATCCCTTTGGAATGATTCTCTATCCTATACCAAGAGAAATCTTAAGTCCCAGAGAGGCTTCCTTCAGAAAGTCATGGCTCTTAAAGAGCTTCATAATTTTCCTTTCGAACCTGAAGATCTAATAAAATCTTCCTGCCTGAATGAAAGGTATGACTTTAGGCTCTCAACAGAGCTGCTACATGAGGTACGGAAGAAAGAAACAGATAGCCAAATTCTAAGGATCCTTTCTTTGGAGAGTTTGGGCACCTTATACTCTGAGGATGAATGGCTATATGTTTTCACAGATGGTTCCAAGTTGACAGATAACAGTAATGCAGGTGCTGGAGTTTGCTGTGACCTATTCTCTTTCTATGCACCAATAAAAATTCACAGCACTGCTTTTGATGCTGAAATTGCAGCTATACGCATTGCTCTATCTCAACTTCTTTGCCACACAGATTGTGTTTTAAAGGTAGTTATTTTAAGTGATTCAAGGGCAGCCCTCCAAGCAATATCTTTCATTGAGGCACCAATATCAGTGGACATTCTCAAATGTTAACTGACAATTGGCGATTAACTTCAATGTCATAGAGACATTGCCATGCAATGGATACCATCACACTGTGGCATTAATGGGAATGAAAATGCCGATTGTTTGGCAAAGAAGGGGACAAAAATCATTCTAACAATATTCCTTTTTATAATGCCAAAAGAATCATAAAAATGTACTACAGAAAACACTTCTGGTCGAAATTCAACCAAAAAAATAATCAAAAAGTGTGGTTTAGCAAACTTTTTGATATTCCAAAATGGGCTTGAGATAGAGCAATGGTCAATTTTCAAATTGCCACTGGCCATGACTGCCTATCCAAGCATTTAAATATGATAGGCATTGTCCAAAGTCCCTTGTGTAAACTGTGTGACTCCAATGAAGAAAATGGACACCATTCATTTGGCACGCTGCCGTGAACTCAGCTCTGGATACATGTGGATCACATATTGGGAGGCTAGACACAAAATATATAATCTACAGACTATACTGTGAACTTGTGTTTCTTTCCTTTGTTTCTTGTAATTTGTCAATATTCCCTGT
This sequence comes from Trichonephila clavata, assembly GCA_019973975.1. NCBI lineage: Eukaryota > Metazoa > Arthropoda > Arachnida > Araneae > Nephilidae > Trichonephila > Trichonephila clavata. The sequence goes on along the minus strand of BMAO01025590.1, from coordinate 30,404 downwards.
TTCTTATTTTGTTTGCAGTTGTCTTGTAATCCACCATTGGAAATAAAAAAATTATTCCTGCAGCAAAACATTTGCTCAGCAGAATTTTGATTTATTCCTAAGACATTTGTTTTTTCTTTTAGCATTGTTTCTCTGGCTTTTGGCAGTAAAAGAACAAACTGCTTTCTTTTTTGTCCATTATACAGCAATGAGTGACGCTTCGTTTTTAAAATAGAACACAATCATTTTGATTTGTGTTGAATATTTGACACTAATAATGAGTCATATTTAAACAAGATATTTTCTTTTACATAAAACACACAAAACCATGCAAGCTGATTCAGCAGAATCATTTTATGGCAAGGAGTTGAAAGTGAGAAATAGCCTTTAAATTAAAATGCACGAGGCATAGAGAGGAGAGACAGAGCGATTTAACTTTATCTTATAATTTTGTATGGTAGTGGAGTGCCACTGAGAAATGCTCTGCATGCCACATTTGGCATGCATGTCATAGGTTGCCAACCCCTGATGTAGAGAATAATAATAACTTTATAATTTTTTTCATTAACACCATTGAACATACACTCTTTGTTATAATAGCTTCCAATAAAAAAATTTTATTAGATAATCTTAATGACAGAATTTGAGAAATAAATAACTTTTTAAAAAACAGATTAATATTTTCCAATTTATTAATATTTAAATCACTATACATTAATAAAATGTAGAAATATTACCTAGGTGAGCAAAGGTGTTTAGAATCTTCACAATTTGTTTTAAAACTAAATCGACAGCCTTCTCCTGAAAAACAAAAAATGTCAAACATAAACAACTTATTTGAAATCAGTTCATGTTGTGATACATTATGTTTCTTTACATTCATTTAAACATTGATTCATAAATGCTACAACAGATTTAATAATTTTACCATGTGTATAACGTAAAACAGACAAATTAATCCAATTTTCAGCAATTTTACCCACAACATTTAAAATAACCAATGCAATATTCTAATTGTAATAAAAAAAATAACTTCAAAAAATGCCTTCTTATGTTAGAAATATTTCTAACTGTTAAAAATTTTCTAATAAACAAAATATTTTTCAATGAATTATTTATTTTCAAGCAGATAGAATATATATTTAAAGTCAATTTACAAGATCAAATTTACTATGAGATGTCATTTACATAAACATGAGTTAAATTTTGTAAAAACTTTTTAAAAAAATAATAATTAAGATACAATTAAAGAAAAGTTTATAGCCTTTTATTTGAGATATATTGTTCTGTTACTTACCTTTGTCCTTATCAATTGATGTATTGAAATAAAAACTGAATTTACAAATTGATAAGATATTTGTTAATCTTTTTGTAATATTCATCAAAGTCTTGAAATTCTACAATTATAAGCCAATTTCGCATACATGTGTATTAAAGCTAAATTATCATCATAAAAGAGTCAGATTTCTTTCATGACATAGACATATATTTGAATCAAAAGACCAAATTCTTAAAAATACTTTGAGGGAATGCATTACTGTACCTCTTCCAAGATGAAAGTAATCAGCTTTGGTAAAATTAACATGATACCATCCAGTGCTTGCAAGTAAAGCCAATGTTATGTTATCAATTACAGTATATTCATCCTACATAACAATGCACAGAATGAATTATGAGGGGAAAAATAGATTTGTGATATAGAATAAAAATATCGCATTCACAGAAGTAATAAGTTATAATATACATATTTAATACAAAAAGCTCAACATAAATATATTATGACACTGCAAAATTATTAAAAAAGTTTCTCAAAAAGGTCTTAAATTCAAAGATAAATTCATTTCTACAATCAAGTGTTTCAAGATGTTTGTCGGAATCTTTGTTGAGTCATTTTTAATTTTCATTAATTAAATTTCAATAATAATTACTAAATTGAAATGATCAACTCATATTATAATAAATAAGTCTAAGAGTTAATACACAATGATCTCGGTGGGAAATCTAAATTTTTCTTCAAAACATAATTACAAGCATTTCAAATTAATGTTTATAACTATCTTGTTTTAATAAAATTTTAAATCTGATGTATAAAATTTAATACATACAAACAAAACAAAGTTCATAAAAAAAAGTCACGTTGCTAAAAAATTAACACTGTACTCAATTTGAAATACAATATCAAAGACAGCAGCAAACAAAAGTAACTAAATCAGGCTTTTAGACAATTTAATTTCAAGAAAGTAAATTAGAAGGGGAAAATATACTAAATTTTTTCGATACAATTTGATGCATTACATTATAAAAAAAAGAAATAAAAAAACTCAATTCAAGTACCATACCTATAAACTTTTGAAAATGAAAAAGTATTAAAAAATGTACAATGGACACATTTCAAGCAAATTCTTACAGTAAAGAATAAACAATGATCTAAATTTAATAAAACATGACATAATATAAAAATATTTTTGAAATGCAAAGAAAATTTTACGAAAAAAAAATATTTTGCTGAGAAAAGTAGGCATTAGAAACTCTTTTGCATTGAGTTAATTTACAAAAAGTCATACGTAGTAAAGTAAATTTTAAAGTCATATATCATACAAGAAAATAGTAAGTTTACAGTAAAGAGACGGTTTTATAAAAAAATAAAGTGACTTTTAGATTATATTGATAAAAAAAATTACACATATAGAAGTTAATGATCAAGTTAGAAGAAAACTACACACAGAGGCGTAACCTACACCCCCACACAGTGCGGGGGGGGGGCAAAGCCTGACTGATACCATTAACGTAGGTTTTCTCAAAATTAAAAAATCGTTTTTAAAAAATCGAATTTTTAAGTGATTTTCCAATTGGCGATCTAACGTCATTCATAATCAAAACACTCATTAGATATCTTTAATCCTACAGCTAAATCAAAAACATTTTTTTTTATTTGCTGTAATCCAGATGACAAGAGATACTTTTCTTTAGTGGGTTTTCTTTTTAAACCTAGATTACTAACAAATAAAATAAAAGTTAGACGGAGATTCGGATAAAATGCAAGGGAAATATAAAAATTCATCACTTATTATTACAGTATACATTACATTAACTACAGGCAGAAGGAAAAAAAAGACATAATTTACTTTTTAAGAAGCAGCAGAGTAAATTATTGGCGTCTTTAGTCCCCCCCCCCTTGTGTTTCAATTTCATTTAGTGAAGTCGTAAATAACGTACATCTGTTATGCTTTTTTCAAGTAAAATAGCATTACGATACTTGGAAAAGCATAGGGAGGATTTTAAATGCTTATTTGATGATAGATTCATGAGTATTCAATCAAATGAAGCATAATGAGAAGAAAGCATAATGGAATGTATCAGTTTTTTATTTCTTTTTCCACGAGATCATTTTTGCTTCATACAGAGAACTCTCCTTATTAAAAGTTGCAGTATTAATGCTAGAATATAATCGAACTTTAGGTGAAGCTTATCTCGGAATTCAGAAATGAAAAACAAGGTAAGTGATAGCTTTTTTCTTTCGTAAGAATTTTAAATTGAAAATTATTTTGTAGTGCTCGTGTCATTCTTAGTATTCGTTTTTATTTAAGTTACCAGGTCATCTATCAGATTTCCCATTTGAATAAATATTATAAATACTCTCTAATTTTATACATTATTTACTTCATTTACTCACACTCCGGTTGATTTTGTATTCAGTTATAAGTTTAATAGTAAATATTTTTACGTGATGTATAAAGGTACATTATGTTTTGGTTTGGCAGTCCTTTGTATATACATATATATATACACACACTTGCCAGAAAAGAATGTTCTTATGGAAAAATGAGAGAAGATAAGCCCTGAAGAAACCACTAAATTTGATAACTCAATGCCGAAGCGACTTCAGGAGGTTTTCAAAACTCGGGGTTATCCAACCAACTATTAAATAGATCATTATCGTTTTTAAATAATTTTTATAGTTACTACTAAAACAATAAACGCAGACTTTTTCGACTTGATTTTTGTTGGTATTGCTACAAATCTGTCCTTGTTTTAAAAGCTATGAAAGCAAACCGAGTTTACTTTTGAAATTTTCAATACTTGGAATAAACTAAATAAAATATAATTTAAAAAATTCCGGTTTTAAAATTTTTTTTGTGTTGTTTATGTAAGCAGTAGTAGGTGAATGCAGACACTTTTTCTAGCAAGTATATATATATATATATATAAGATCCGGCTTGGGGCCCAAGACCTGACCTTGCGGGGGGGGGGCCAATTATTTTCCGTTACGCCACTGACTACACATGCATCAGGAAGTGCATATTTTCTCTCTTTTGGGGATATGATAACATAACGGAATTCCTTTTTATAAAATTCTTTACATGTTTGAAAGTAAACTAATATGCCTTTGGCAGATATTATTGTAACAATCAGCTAAAACAAATCTTTGGCAATGTGAAGCATAGAGAATACAAACATGTGCAAATCACAAAATAAGTTAAAATTCTAGAAAGTTACTATAGAGAAAGAAAAAAAATGCCTTGCTTAATGTACTAAATTTATGAATGAGTTAGGAACCAATAAATAACACAATATGCAGGAACAACTTAATGAATTTTTAAAAATTTAATGACAACAAGTTCAACAGTTTTAGTCTATTTACTTTGTCATGGTGAATATAAAATGACAAGAGCTGTAGGTGAGAAAATAGTAGGTGGAAGACTAATACTTTGTAAAAAAACATGAAAATGAGTAGTCAAGATGTAAAAGTATAATGAAAGTCTACAGAGTGTACATTTTACATGCAAAGTGTAAAAGCAGACAGGTATGAAATACAAATTAAATAATAAAGCATAAACACAAAAATCTGACATATGTATTTTTCATTTTATATTAAGGAATGATGCTTACTTCAACTATAAATGGAGTCATAATGCTAGTATACATAAGAACAGGATGCCAATGTGAAGTGTATTTCTGTACAAAAAGAATATATATATATATACATATATATATAGTAACAATACTTAAAATTTTAATCATACATATTTCTCAAAATAATCATAATTCCGAATATGTTATTTTGAAATGTGTCTCACATGAAAGGATTAAAACCTATATTTTGACAGAATTATTGGCAGTTCCTAGTAAAAGGATATCTAAATTGCTTACAAACATCTTTCTAAGTTATGGAAACTTCCTAAAAATAGTGCCGTAATTTCTAAAAATAACTAGTAATTCCTTTAGCTTGATTACATTTTTTTATATTACTTCCCCTCCTTTTTTCTCTTGTATTTTGGCACTTGAGCAAAGAGTATGCTCTAAGTAAATCTTCTGATGTTAAATAAACAATGATGTGATCAATATCAAGAATTTTTTTAACTGCCTTGACTATAAATCACAAAATGAGTACATTGTTATGTTACATATATGTATGTTCTTTAATAATTTTTAATTTCTCATTTCATACTTTTTATTTAATTAAACAGAGCTATTTTAAAAATAATAAAGAACTTTACTTTTCTCGAAATACATCATATAATTTAAAAGACATTTCTTTAGAATAATCTGATCTTACTTTTCATTCTATGAATCTTTTAATGTTTGTCAAATTTAATGCACTGCTAAAAGATATTTCAGTAATGTCTTCAAATTATTAACTTTACAATGCAATAAGAGATAATCAGATAATGTTACAATATATAAATTATATAAACTTTACCAACATAAGAATGAACTGTTACTTCTAATAAAACTATTCAAATTTTAAATCACATATTTCAAAACATCAAACAAACTCTTAATAAACTATTGCTTTATTTTTAAAGCATACAAGAGTGATAATTTTACCAACATAATGTGAATCGTAATAATCTATCATGTTCAAGAAAATAATAAAATATAAAATCAAATTAATAAAAAAAAATTCTTAAATACAAACATACCATTTCTTTAGACACATTTTCATCTCCTATGTATTTTTCCAAAGGACCTCCAAATTCTTCTTCAGAACAGTTAGAATGAATTTGCATGCTTTTTACCAATTCAGGAAAAACCAGCCTTTGAATTTCATTTGAATCAATATGTGCAATTTTTTTGAAAGTTTCGCAGTCATAAACTAGACAAATTAAAATTTTACATTACCACTCATAAATTCAGAATAATACCAAATATTCTATTTACAATTTATGAACAAGATGTGTTTTTGAAAAATAAAAAACAACATATTGTGAAGGAAAATCAATGTTTTGGAGAGTACATTAAAAACATTACCTTTAACCCTGAATTTTTCACTTTCACCTCATACTCTTTTGCCATTTCTGTGTGAAATATGATTCTGGTAAAACTTTTTTACCATCACTGCACCAATTCAGTATCCTCTAAAATGTAAAATGCACTTTGTCATATGTTTTCTGGATGCAAAAAGGAATTGGCCAATGGATATTCATCAATTGTTTCTATGTAAGGGAATTGATGCTCTTGAACACAGAGCAGGCAGGCCATCCATTATCTCTTATCTTTTCTACTACAGTCCAGATCTTGCACCCTACAACTTTCCTCTATTCTTTATTTGAAGAAAAATCTTACAGGATAGTTTCTCCAATGAAAAAAAAAGAAAAAAAATGAAACTGAAAAGTGGTTTTGACAACAGGTGGTAAACTTCTATGACTGTGGGATGCAGAAGTTAGTATACAGACTTAACAAAAGTTTGTATAATGGCAACTACATAGAAAAATAAAACAGGCTTCATAAAATAATTTATAGTAGGCCCATTAACAATTAAATGTGACTTGAATAAATATGAGGCATTGTATCCTTTCTTTTCAAAAACATCTTGTATGACATAAAAAAATATATTTATTGTTTTAGTTTACAAAATCAAACATATGAAATATAAAGGAAAAAATGTTAAAGAAAATAGCACCAAAAAGATAAAAGATTAAGAAAAATTGTAACACAAATAATAATTACTTGATGTGCAAGTTTTAAACTTGGGAAAGAGATGAAGTGAAAAACCAAGAATGTGAATGACCTCATGCATTATGACCTAAGTGAAAAAAAAAAAAAAAGCAGAAAAAAGAACACAACATTAAAACAAAGAGAATTAAATAATAAACAGAAAAGTTTTTTATCTGAAGGAAGAACCCACAGAAGGATTTAAAAAATACATATTAACAAATATATTTATTCATCACAGTAAATAAAGGAAACTAACAACATTTTATCAATCATATATATATATATATATATATACACACACAACAAGGTACTCCCTCTCCCACAAAAACAAGTGGAATAATGCTATCTAGGCAGATATTCCAAGAGATATCACTTAAGAAAATTCTGTCTGGTTGCAGTGAGTTTTTTTGTTTTTGCAAAAGCAATTTTAATTAATTACTTATTTTTATGGCTGATTTTAAAAAAATAACATGCACAGCCAGCTGTGAAATTTTGTTTCCGGCTCATAAAAAATACAAAGAAACTCATGATGTAGCATACAGCTTACAAGGACAACACTATGGGAAAAATTCAAGGATTTTAATACTTCAAAAAAAAATAAAAGGTCAACTGATGAAAAATCTTGTTCTGGACAATTTTCAATTTCCTGAACACACAAGCATGTTGAAATACTCACATTTAATTTTTGAAGACCAGCAATGGACCAATGAAAATATAGGAAAGTTATCTAGACTATCTTGGTGCCTTTAAACAACATATTTTAATGAGAGATTAGGGGAGGAGAAGATATTACCATGAAATTTGTGCCTCGGATTTGCCCAGCAAAAAGAGTGCTAAATGGAAACATGCAATGTTTTTATAGAACAGCTCCAAAGCAACCTGGATCTCCCCCCCCCCCAGGTCATTACTGGTAATGTAACCCTGCTGTTCTTATGATCGAAAAATCAATCAGCAATTAAGCCAGTAGATGGCATCATTGTCATCTTGTCCAAAAAAGCTCATCAAGTGAAGTCAAATAAGCAATGACTGTTTCTTTGACATGGAGGGGATAGTGCATCTGCAGTTTATTCCACTAAGTCTTTTAATCAAGCTTTGTATTTAAAGGTTCTACAAAGACTGTCTAACAGTGTGCAACAAAAAAAGTTTTGATTTATGACAGATGGGAGACTGGTTTTTCCACCATGACAATGCGCCTGCTCACACAGCCATCTCAGTGTACTAGTTTTTGGCAAAAAGCAGTATGATTCTGTTATAGCTCTATGTTTCTTACTCATCTAACCTTGTTCCATGGAATTTTTTTTTGTTCCCATGAAAGAAGGATATGAAAAGACACAGATTTGACATTGTAGAAGAGGTAAAGGTAAAAATGAAGGAGTTGCTGTCACCTATTAGAACAAATTAGTTAAAAAAATATTTCTAAGAATGGAATCACAGATTGAATAAATGTATTAAACCTAATGGAGAGTACTTTGAAGGCAATTAAATAATTTTGTAAAAAAAAAAATTCACATACATAATTTTTTTAAAAAAATTATTTTACCGGGATGGGGGAGTTACCTCCTTGTATATATATGTTTCATTTTAAAAACAGCATGGAGACTTTTCAGATATCCAATGTCTTATTCGTTCATATCACATTAGAAAGCCTTCAATAGAAGGTCTTCTCAGCAGCACACACACACAAACTGACATTAACTATACTTCATTTGGATTGCATAATTATTTCAATTCTTGTAATTCAGTACATTCTAGTTTAGATTTCATGTTGAGGATAACATGATAAATAGTTCAAATTATGACCATTAAGAAAATACTAGCTGTTAAACTTCATATGTAAATATATAAACAGGAAACAAAGATTAAACGAAAAGTAGAATTTCAGTTAAATCATAGTTTAATTATCCTTACACACACATATAGATAAACATAATTATAAGACTATTTATGTATGTATAATAACTCTCTACTTCTTGAGAGAGATTTCCCGTAATTCATTATGGTCAAGACATGATGTGATACTCGATTCATTTATTTAGACGTTTAATAGGAAAAACCATTTTAAGTGCAATTTTAACTCTTAAAAAAGTACGACATAGTCAAATTTTGTGATAAAATGATTTAATGTGCCATTTACTAGATCTGACCAACCAGTGTGCTAAAACCTGAAAATCATGTAAAAAAGGAAAGTGCTGGAATTTCTAGAAATAGAATTATATAACCTGAAATCCTTTGGAATGAGAAAAAGAACACTTTTGTCAGTTATGAGCTTTCTGTGTCTTTCCTTGGTGCTTTTATGTAATATTTGTTTGTGCTATGTATCATCAAGAATCATAAATTAAATCATAATTGTAATGAGGATGACTGAAAATGAATATCTCTATCATAAATTTCATGCTCTTTGATACATATATACTGTAAAATCCGGCATATACCGTGCACTTTTAACACAAAAAATAAGATAAAAATTTACAGGTGTGTGTTACATGCCGGATGTAAAAATGAGAGCTTCAAAAATAAAAAAAGAGATGTGCATAAAAAAAAACTTAGACTTCTACAAAGATCAGAACACTGTTTATTTAAAAGAAATGTCATACTTTATGAACTTAAAGAGTTGTTTTTCTAGAAATATACTATTTTTCAAAATCTTGGGGTAATATCTGGAATAAATGGCTTTAAAACATAATAGCATTGCCAATGCACATTGCAGGTTCCTTCGTAAAAAAAGGGGTGCGTGTTATACGGCGAATACACCTTAAAGTTAAAAAAGACAACTTGAAAGTATAGGTGCATGTTATACGCCAGATTTTACAGTATATATAATTATGTTAGCATATTTGAACATTATTATAAGACTGTCTTTACAAAAACAAGAAATATTACTAAAATTTCCTATTTTAAAAAAAATTTATGAATTTTATTAATTTTTTTTTAAACATAAATAGTCAAATTATTGGTTTTAGTTTTAAAATAAGCATTATTGTGATTGTACATACATTATAATAATGTTTGGCTTTGTAAATCTTCTTTGAAAAGTAAGAAGGACACATATTTAATAAACCTGCAACAGGGCGATTATATGTATCTAATCTGCAATATGACCCATAAGCCTGGACATCCTGAAATAAATTTTTAAAAAAAATAATTATTATAAAATATAAAACAAAAAAAGGACTTAATTTTTACATAAATGCATTTTAAATGACTTTCACTAAAAAGGAACTACAAGCATTAAAGTACATTTATGAAAAAATTCCCCCCCCCCCTTTAATTTCATTATCCTTTTCCAATAAAGCAATCTACAAAAAATAATTAATTTAAGACCATTATACAAATATTACTTTTAAATGCTATTATTATGTTAAATATATGTATTTCATCTTTCTAGGTTAAATGTTTTTAATGCAGTATTTATGCATCATGAAATTATGATTTTAAATGCAAATTATCATCAAAAACATAAAACTACATGCTGCCGATATAATAATTAATGGACTGTATATTTCAACAATTTTAATAAGCGAAACGGATCCCAACCATATGGAATCGCTATACTTTTCTCACTGAATACAAAAGGTTACAACAGTTGGCTCGGAGCAAAATCTATACAAGGAATTTTCGCCAACACTACACTTGAAAAGACTATATATATATATTTTCTTTTAAATACAAATTTTTATAGTAATTTTTAGAATTTCTTTATAATCAAAAAATTTCTATATTACATGAATCTTCTGTAAGCTTCACAATAACATTCACACATGAAAGAACTAATTATGGTAAACTATGGTTAAGAAGAACAAAAAACTACTATTATAAACCATATCTGTAGAATTTGGTAATTTAGCACAAATCCAAAATGTACAAAAGTCTTTGTTATTGTAGGATACTTCACAACATGCAGATACCCTCCTCAACAGTCTCACATAATTGTAATAAACTTCACATGCAGTACTCTCATTCTTTTAAATAAACTCACTAACACAGAACTCAGACCAATGACACATAGTAAGACAATATGTTACACAGAGGCATAACGTACACTCCTGCATCATGGGGAAAGGGACAAAGCCTGACTAATGCCAAGTACGTACTTGGGCTTGGGACACAAAACTAGATTTTGCAGGAGGGCCCAAGTATTCTTCGTTATGCCACTGAAGTTACATTTGACATTTAGTTATCAGTGGCAGATTTTAGATGATTTTCATCAATTGGTCATAAGATACCTAATTCGTCAAGGAGTTTAAAAAGATGCATGTTAAAATGATACTAGTAATCAGAGTTCTTACCAAAGTATCTTAATCTTTTTTTTTCAAAAACTGTAAAAATACCCATTAAAGGTAAGAAACTAGTTGGTAGATTTCTTAATACCATCCCTATTTGGGACCAACAGTTCAAATATTAATTTAAGGTATATTATTATGGCTGATATATGTAAAATCTGAGATTGTATTGCATAATTATGAAAAGGCATTATTAAAAATAATTCCATTTCAAAACTTTGCTATGGAACCAGAAACTTACCATAACATTAAATTAAAACTAACATGCTAATTAATGAAAAAAATTTTAAGTGCAACTTGCACTTTAACTCTTTAACAAATATTTGTGTAGTGAATTACAGTTTAAACTGTCACCATAATATAACTTGCAATATTTCTGAATTAATTTTAAATCACAAACTATTGTAAATAGCATTCTAAATTATTTAAAATGCAGGTAAAAACAATGCAAAAAAAAAAAAAGATTTAATTGCATGTGATATTGAACTATTTTCGCATAAAACTTAAATACCAAGCACCATTATAAATATTCCAAAATAATAAAATACTAAGCCAATAATAGTAATAATAAATAAAAGATGAAAACCAATTTTCATCAAAAGTAGTCTTTCAATTGCATTATTTCTACAAGCAGAAAGAAAACCCACATTGACTAGTATGCAACAGACTTATTTCGATAAATGTTTAAATTATTTCTTCAGAAGAAAACTACAATCAATGATGTCCTTTATATTAATAGGGTAACACATCTCCTAATCCAACACTATCATAATTCAAATTACATTCTTCATTAATTTCCATTTCTTTTATAAAGATAAAGCATAAATATAAACTGAAGGTTATTACCGAAGCAAACTTTAAGGAAGGAGGGAATAAAAACGTACCCATGAAAATAAATCATAAAAAATTTAAAACAGCTTTTGACAAATGAAACATCATATAAACAGAAAGAATGAATGTTTCAAAAAAACGCAAAAAATTAACATTACTTCAAATATTTCTTTTACATTTCCAAAAACTTTAGGTGACAATTGTAGATAGTAGATGAATATAGTAAAAAATATCAATATAACTAAAAATTATTTCTCAATATTATATTAACTATTAAAAGAGCCCATCTAAAACTTTTTCATTGTAGGATTTAAGTAACAAGATATACTTAAACATGAACTTCTAAGGAAAAAGTATAGTTTTTGCAATTTTTTCAAACATGTACAAATATCTATTATTTTAGTAATGCAGAGAGAATTAACCAGAATTAGACAGAAACAATTAAATACATAATACGACTTAAACTTTAGTTTAAGATATAAATATTTGTAAAATGTTTTTAAAATGTTATTGAATATGTATTTTTTTTCTAATGGGGAGTGCAGATTGGTATTTTACTATTGCAGACTTAGTACATTCCCTGAAAGCTGATATCTCTTTTTAGTGTGGCACTATATACATTGTATACAAATCATCATAAGTAATTTTGAAGCCCAGTAAGAGGAAGGCACCTGAGCTCTGATGATGCAAAACCGTACTAGGAATTTAATTTTTCCGAGAGCATCCAAGCCAAACAGGCACTCAAGGGTTCTTTTTCATGCCACATAATCATACAACAAAGACACTGTTGATTTCTTGCATCATGAAAATCCACCAACTTGGGGCGGGGTTGAGTCTGCAAACTTGGGCGTACAAGGCCAACGCTAAACAAACTATGCCACCCCTAAATTATTAATTTAAAATTGTGTGTATATTTTATTCTTCTATAATTAAATATTGAATCTTCAATTTAATGATATAGTGTAACTGTTAAACAACTAAATATAAAGGCTTTTTTTAAAAATTTTGACAGGGACAGAAGATATTGTATTGTTATTTAAAAAAAGCTTAATATTAGTATATACACTGCATATGTTTAATTAACTTTTTTACAAGGGTTATTTACATTCATATTACAAATTGCTTAACAAATCTGAGTTAGTTTCTGAAATTTGAAAACATATTTTTTGTCTTGTTGTTTGTACAATTTTGCAGTGCTACAAAAAAAAAAAAACACTACAAATAAATGGAAACAAAATTTAATTACATTTCCTAAGCAAAATGAAAAAACAATATTCTTACATTTTCCATGCACCAAGAAGTAGTTCTACTAATAACAAAGAGGAAAAAATTGGCATTATTTATACCAGGGCCTGATTCCAGAATTTGACGAGGATAGACATCATCATAGTCAAATATTTCCAATTTATTTAAATATCTATCAGGGATCTAAAACAATAAAAATGAAAACATTCTAATAAATAGATTTAATTTGAAGAGTATAAAAAAATACTAAAGATAAAATTCAAAACTTACTATGAAATCTGTTAATTTAACAGAACAAAATTCTGGTCCAGATTTTAAGCGTGAACATCTACAAATATAATAAAGCAACAAAATTACCAATGTCTCATCATTACTTATTATTTTTCTAATTTAATAATTAAGAAAAGTACACTCAAAATGACATTCTTATTATTTATTTTATTTAAGCAAAAATTAATCAGCAATGCTTTCTACAAACTACAGCATTACAAATTTACTTTCTGTGTTGCAAAAGAATAGGGTACTTAGATATTATAGCATCAACTAATTTTGCTGAGTGAAAAAATATTGCCAAATGCTGTCATTGTTTCCCCACATGAGTGAAAACAAATTTTCCTTTTAGTGCTCCTTCCTTAAAAGTCCATTGACAAATAAATTGGCAAAGATTTAAAAGAATTAAATACTATATTTAAAAAACCACTTGCACTTGAAATAAAAAAAAATTATAATAAAAACTGCATTATTCAAGCAGCCAAAATACCATAATTACATTTAAATCAGGAAAAATATATTTCCTTCACATTTCCTATGCCATAAAAGTTCGAATCTAAATGCATCATGTAGATTTGTGATGTTTCTTGTTTTGTTGTTAAGCTAAACTTATTAGCATTTTGGTTATTTATGTTTTAGAACAAAATATTCCAATGTGTTCTCTTCCATAGAAAATACATCCCACAAATTTGAATCATTTTCTCCAACAAAATAAAAGAAGAATGCTACAGATTATAAACAATACTATTATTTTTGAATATACACAAAAAAGTTGCAGCCAACAAAAAAAAATTATTTTCGAGCATGCACAAACAAAATTATTGTGTTTGAACATGCACAGAACAGTTTCCAACTATCAGCTGCATATTGCACCATTTTTTTTTCTCTCGACAGTATAATATGCAAATATCAGGCCATAATTTTTCTGTATAATGTAGCTTATCAAAAATCAAAAGATATTTTAAATATGATCTATAAAGAAAACTAATTTACTTGTTTTTATTAATTCCACTCTGCCATTTCTGAGCACAATTTGCTCGCTCTATAAGAAATGGGTTGAAGGATCTTCTCACTATGAAAACATACACACAAATACATTATATTAAAAATAAAAAAGAACAAGTATACATATGAATACAAAAAATAAAATTTAATTTAGTATGTAAAGGAGGTTGAATCTAATCTTTCAATTGATAATTCATTTCATTTTCAATAAAAGGATTAATTTTTTCCCAAGGGAAGCTTTGCATAGTTTGCCTGAAAAATTAAAACTGAATTTATACTTAAGAATTAATACAAGAGCTTTAGTGGAAGATCCTAAAACTAATTTATACAACTATCAGATGAATCAAGGGAAAGGAAACAAATGCAAAATTATGAATTTATCATATAATTCAGAATGTACATACAAAGAAAAACCCCTGAATTACAAAATTCTGTATTTTTTTGGTTTACTAATAAAAATGTACAGAGAGTAATATGTTATCTCAGAAAGCATGCAATTGCTAATGAAACTCTAAAATAATTATTTATGGTTTCAAATAAAAAAATTTGTACCAGAATGTACAAATAAAATTTTTGGAATTAATAAAAAAGGTTTGAGTCAGAAATATCCTAGAAAAGATTTATAATTATGAAAGCAATTTATATTTTGTACAAGTAATAATAATCACAATACATATGTGTTTAGATTAATTATGACAGGATGATATATAAATAGTATTATGATGGAAATACTAACCAATATAATTTAAATGTCCCAACAATTTGCTTCTAATATTTAAATTCTGATAATTTTCATTTCTCATTAAAAAGGACATCTTAATAACTTTTGCAATTTTCATCACAGTTGAATAAAACTGATATCACTGTTAATATCTCAAAAAGTTATATTTCTAAATAGTATTATATTACTCAATAATAAAGAAGGTTATTTGCACATCTTAGAAATGATTTTGTTGTCAATATTCTATGAATAAATGCCATATTTTTTAGCCTATATGCTTCGATTGAACAGTTTTAGTTCCGTATTATAGAACTGGCTTGAGATCTCATTAAAACAGACATTTTCTTTCTTTTTTGAATGATCAAGTGTTATGGTATCTCTTTTGAGTGATTTTCTTTTAGCCTAAGTGAACATTGGTTCTTATATAAGGAGCATTTTAATGAAACAAATGTACTAAACGAAAAATCGAGGATTCAACAAGCATTTCATACCAGTTTTTGATTCTTTCCTTGTTATATGTTGGTATTCGATTTTCACATGTAACTAGAGACTTAAAAAATTCCAATTTGTCAGTATTGTTCCCAAATAAACTAGATTTTTTATATCATTAAATAATGGTTCCAAAATTTTCTTTTAATAGTATTGACAGTTTATTTTAATATTATATGTGCTTTCCCAGTTTTAACTTGCTGCTACAGCAAAATCCTCCCACTATTATGAATCCTTTAGAATGAGAAGTCATTTTTACAAGTATTTTCTTCAATAGAGGTGAGGGAAATCCTTTCTTTTTTAAGGAATAATTTAATTAAGATCATACCTCATCAACTGCCATTACAAACTTCCATTTAATTCTAGCCAGATGATTTTTGTATAACTTTCATAAAAAGCTCTTTTTTTTCTTTTCTTCTTTTATCTCCTCTGACAAAAGCACATGAATTTTAGTCTCATGCATTTTTTACAGAATTTTTTACCTTCATAAATAATTTTATTTACATTTTGAGACAACATTAGCAGCTTCACTGCAATATTTTTTGAATAGAAAGTTTTTTTTTTAAACCTGGTGACTTGACTATCTTAATGATGTCTAGATTTCCGATGGTTTTAGGATGTGATCTTTCAGGCTTTTTTTTCTAATTAAAAAATTCAGCTAACTATTGTTTTCTTTTATAACTTAATATATTATGAGTTCCTTTCTTTAAAATAATGTAATAACTTTGGTATATGATTAAGGATTTTAGCATAAACATTCATACATAAAAAAATTTTATGTTAAATGTATTTCATTTACAAAATACAAAGTAAAAAAAAACATCACAAAAAACACTTCAAAATTACATGTTATTACTATCCCCCATGCTATGAGTGAGTTGTCATTTTTTCCTGTGCTAATAACTTATGCAATTTGTTGATGTAAAATGACTAATAGCATACTTCAGACAATGTAAGATATGAGTCTGGTGCTGATAACAGTCTCATATGCTCTTTTCAGAATCCATGAGATTATGATGTCAACTGCTAAATTAAGAATATACAAAAAGTAAAACAGATCATTGGGGAATTACCCTTTTTTTAAAGCCCAAAACATTCTTTCAGTTGAAATGGATCAACGATTTGCAGAGTTATAATGTTATGTGTCAAATCACAGAGTTCAATCATACATAACTGTCAACTTTCACAGTGTTTTTGATGGTATGTATGGGCAATCTCTTGCTGCTATCTATGCAAACTCAAATACTGATCAAGAAGAGGTTTTTACGGCCTTCAGTTAATAAAGATGCGAGACAATGGGCATGTTCTTATGTTAGATATCAAAGAGCAAAAATATATAGGCATGCTAATGTTCCTCTGCAAAATTTCATCTTGTCAATCCATTTGTTTGATCACATTCATGTTGATCTGGTCAGTCTATTGCCCCTTTCAGATAATTTTTGCTACTTGCTTACCTGCATTGATAGATATACCCAATGGCTGGAGGTCAATTCCACTGAAGATATCACAGCAGAAATCAGGGTTTAATGTTCTTCCCTCAGTCTTCTCTACTCATTACTAGGGGGACCAAGGCTGGCAATTCAAACATCCAGGTTATCATCGCCTTATCTTAAATATTTTACAAAAAAAATATGTGTACCATGCCTTATCATGTTATGACAAATAATATATATAGTTGAGTAGATACACAGAATATTGAAGCAAACTCTAATGTGCCATAGTTTATGCTAGACTGATTCTTTTCCTATCATTTCAAAACTTCATTCAGAGAGGACATAAGAGCTTTCTGTTTTGAACAGGTAAATGGAATATCAGTGAACATTCCTCGATAATTCTTTATTTCTTTCATCTTATTCGAGTAGAGTATATTTTACAAAAAACCTAAGCAAACACAAACATGAGTTTATGCAAAAAGATTGGATCATGTAGCCTTTATCTTAACTCTATGACAAACCTGACAAAATCTTATAAAATGGCACAGAAAATTTTTCCAATTTACTAATAGATTCCAGGCAAGCCTCGAATCAATTAAAGTCATTCCTAAAAAATTAATTTCCTGACACAGATTTCAAGCCAATTATACATGACCTTTAAATTTCTGTGAAAAACAGATGTAACCATCATGTTATGAGTGTGCAGTCAACTTTTTTCATGATAATGACTTAGGCATCTTGTTGAAGTGAAAAATGACCACATATAATAATCATATTGTTATACATGGGTACTATGACTCTTATTTTTTTTCATCTGCATATGCCTTGAAATATGTGAGCTTTTAATTCTTATTTTTCCACAGTAATAAATATTGAATTTACTATTCTGTTATTTAGTTTGGTTCTTTCAATAGAAAAAAAACAGAATAAAAAAAATTCCATAATGTACAAATGACCTTCAGTATTATATCATTATGGATATTCATATTATGATGCTGATGGGTTCTCACAATAGATGTGTGATATTTTGATAATATTTTGTGTGAGATAATATTTTGTGTGTGTGTGTAAAATCAAGTTTAAGTTCTAAATTTTTTTAAATTTTATTTAAAAATTTTTGAATTATAATTTTTTTTTCATAAGAAAAGAGAGAGAAAAAAAGAATTTCTAAAAGAGTCTGGATCATTTAAAAGGTACAATATTTTTCATTCGATAGTTTTCAAAAATGCTTACACCACTAGTTAATTATTATTATTATTATTTTTTTTTTGCAATTTGAAAAATATTTTTAAAAGGTAAAAAAGTAATATAATCAAAAATAAAAATTGTTAGTTCTAGCTATGAAGAGTTAATTTTATTTAATTTTAATAATAAAATACCTTGGTATTACATGACTATGTTTCAATTCATAATTACACAATTAATCAAAATTTAAAATTTTGAAAAATATTCCTTGAGTTCAAAATTTTTTTCCATTTAAAATTTAATTTTTCAATACAATCTTTAAAACAATTTTAAAACATGAAAACCTTCATTATAATAAGCATAAAATTCTTACCTGCAACAGCATTGTGAAAAAATTTCACGACTTTCTTCAAAGCAATGTCTATGTTTAACATAATATTTTCTGACATATTTGGATCAACATCATCCACATAATAATGGATATTCAATGGTTGAAAAGTTTCACCATGCTTATCACGTTTATCTCTCATTTGTTGATATGTCATCTCTCCAACAGGAACATTTGGATGAGCTACTTCATCATGAATACAGTTATATGAAACTATTGCAGATATGCAGTGAATATAAATAAATATTAGGCTTCCATATAAAGGGAAGAACCATGACATATTTCTGTAAAAATAAAAATTAACATTTAATAATTACAGAGAATTATATATTACCTAATGAGATTTAAAGATAAGATTGTTTTCATTACTTTAGAATGGATTTCATTATTATACAAGAGTGAAAGTATCAATAGAACATTCATTTAAATAATAAAAGATTTTGTCAATAAGAATATCATATAAAATCTTTTGTAATTCTTTATACAGCTTAGCTATAACAGTAGTACTCTTATTTTTTTTCAAAAGAACAGAATTACTAGTTTTCAAACTGGTACCATTTATAATCCATCATCCACAATGAAAGCTAGAAATTATTCTTACTATGTCAATATCACAAGCAGATATATGTTTTAACAGCATTTATGCATTATGCAGTTGACCAATTTCTTTAATCAAGACATCAAAATATGCTGCCAATTGTAGAAAACTGTTGCAGCACATGTTTCAAAACAATAAATACAATGACAGCATTTAGTAAAGTCTTTCAAGTTGGTAAAATTATTTTATTTGGCAAAATCGGTTGACAGTGTAATACATAACTACCATTTTAACTCTGTTCCAGTCAGATTATTTCACTTTTCAAAATAACAAACAAAATACTAAAAATAGATCTTTTTAAAATTACATCAAAACTCAAACATTGATAATAAATAAAAGGTTCTTTAAAAGTAGTAAACTTGCAATGAGGTAATAAATTTAAACTTTCAAATGATGCAAATGAATCAAAAAGAATTTTGAAGCCTAATATCTTCACAATGATATTCAAGTTGAAAAAAAACTCTAGTAAGTAGGCTGTATTTATTTCCTAATAGCCCAGAATTAAAGAGCTTTCCAATGATTTTTGGATTTTAAACATATTTTAAAGCTAGCAATAAATACTTTTTTTCTTTGGTTTATAGAAAGTACAATTCTTTTCTATATATATAAAAATGGATGTTTGTATACATGAAATCATTTCATCCCAACACGGTTAAACCGATCACTATGAAAATTAGCACGTATATGCATTTTTTTGTGGAGAAGGTTTTTGTGATACCCTCTCCCTCATTGTTGCAGCTCCCCACCAGGTGGCGCTACAGCATATCAACTTCTGCACTGTTCAATCAATAGCCAAGTTGCCAACTTTGTTCTATCACCAACATTTCACTATGTTTCCATTGAATCGCCATTATAATGTAAGGAACGGTGTTGATTGTGAATATTACAATTTAAAATAAAATATATACAACAGAAAGCAATATAAACATATTACACATCCAGATAGAAATGATTTCCAAAATTTTAAGTGTTCATTAGACAAAATTTGTAACCCTGTGTTATTTTTGCTCAGCAGAGATTAACTTAAAAAGGTGCTTTCAAAAATCGACGCACAAGAGAATTAGGGGGTATTATAAATATAAAAAAAATCCTTTTTATCAGCTATTAGACCTTCAGACTTAAATTTCAACAAATATGGTTTTTTTTGTTCAGCTGAGATATGCAAAAAGCTTTTTTTGCTGTTGTTTAAGTTGCAGTTCACATAAAATTAATTCATTAAAAACTTCTTTATCCTTCACACACACACACACACAATCTGTACTGTTTAATTTATCAATTCACCTGTGTGAAGAATGGGTGAACCCAGTTAGTATAATATAAAACAAATAAATACATCGGTAAAAATAACCTGAAATAAGGTTAATAAGGTTTTTCACACTGAGATTTCCTTTAAAAATATAATTCTACTAATTTAAAAATCTCTTGTTTAATCTAAAATTGTTTAAGATTTATCTATTTAATCCAAAAATGTCAACCTTTATCAGTTACCAAAATAATAGTTAATTCAAAAAGTTTTATAAACACATAAATATAACTTATTTACTGGAAAATATTCGCAAAATCAGTTTGCATAAGGATATTTTTCACTTAAATAATGCTCATCCAAAATTCTTTTTTTATGATTTAATACTCTGTTGGTATGAGTTAAAAAAGTCTTTTTAATAATTCTTCATAAATTTATATATAATTTATGTTACTACTTTTGATATATATATACTTCTCAATTTACCCACTTAAGAGATGTTAGCAGCAGGTGTGCAAGAGATATTGTATGTGAGAATTTAAGTCGTTAAGCTAACAGTGAAAAATGCCACTCTCTGTGATATCTTTTTATAGGAATAAGTTCTTTAAATTCTACTCAGTTTTTTTCAAATATTATTTATTGATACTTAACTTAAAAATTCAGTTGAAGACTTAGATGAAGTTTCACAACTAATTTAAGTTTAGATTTCAATCTATCACTGTACTTTGAAAAAAATTCTTAGATCGAAAACTTATTATGTTACGTTGTTTTGTATTATTTACGTTAATGAACCTCAAGTTCAAGGTTTTTAAAAGATATTGAAATATCAAAATTTCAACTACTTGAATTAAAATTCAATTACAACGATCTGTCCAACACCAAGAATGTTGTAGGAAATGTTCGCAGGAAGCCTGGATCACTCAAGAAATCAATCGGAAACAAAGTAATTTTAGTAGAATGACGAACGTCAGTGAGCAAAGGATATCCATATTTTATTAGTATTTAATAAAATGTTTGACAGTCCAGTTATGTAAAAGTATCTGATAAATTTTATACTACTTAATGAAAAAAACATTACCGGAAGTTAGAAAAAAGATCAGGTCATTCTGAGAGACTAAATTTATTTCAGCCACTTCTGCAAAGTACTATTCAAAATAAGTGATAATTCTTTCATATAAGTATTTCATGTTCCTTGAAAGCAAAGAGAAAACGTTCTTAACTCAATGATGCATTCTATAATTTTTGTACAATTATGTTTTTTGTGAAATACTAAGAATATTGATAACATAATAGTAAATAATCATATTTTTCTGAAATAAATAACCTTTATTAAAAGAAATAGTAAACAAAAACTTGAATAAAACGCGTTACGAATTTGTTGCCAGATCTTTAATAATAAATTATTATGATGAAAATAAGTGGTTGAAAAAACTTGAACACACCTGCACCAGTGGTTGAAAAACACCTGCGGTCTGCATCATATTTAGTTGCTGTAAGATTTCTCTTTTTGCTTCAGCAATAATTTTTATTTTTTTCTGCCGAAAACTAGTAAATTATGTATTTTTTAAGCACTCATTGATATGATTTATACTTTTATGGGATATAGAGCGACAAAGGCTATTATCCCCAGAAAATATGTTGCAGTGGTAGACGAGTGGTTATGGACACGAACTCATGAGTCTGGTCCTGGTGCCGCTGAAGACCCACCCTTTAGACGGTCTGATGTACATTAAATCTGTCGAGACTCAAAGTTCTTGTTGGACTGGTGTGGAAGTATGGAGAGTGGGACGTTAGCTCAGATGTCGTCCTAGACCATGGCTCAAAGGTTTCTTGCTAATTGCTTTTACATTGGTTAAGAGTGAGACGTTAATAAAAAGTCAAATTTAAGTTCACCACCGGCATCAGATGGTGAAGATTAAATTTCCAAAAATGTAAACCGGTCTGTTAGATTTCCAAAAGGATTTAATTAATTAAATATTTAGTCCATAGTATTAGATTAGTATAGAATTTTCTATGTATATTAAAAGAAATTATTGATATTAATTTTGACAACCAAGATTTCAAATATTGTATTAAATTAATGGGATGTCTTCAGAAACAGGGGCTCTATCAAGCTTCAGAATACGCCAAAAACGCCAAGCAGCGCGAGTATCATTCAAATGTGGCTGCCTGTCTGTTGGATTTTCTTACGTCTGACTGCGTCACTAAGTTAGAGTAAAAGAGTTAGAAATTGTGGGCTTCCACCACAAAAAAGAGTTCGAAATACAATTACAACTTTTAAATAGAATGCATTAAAAAAATGAATTTGTAATATTTGTTTTGGGCTTATTTCAGGGTAGAAATTTTGAACTAGTTTTTGAACAATATTTTGATTTTAGTTGAAAAGATTAAGATATAAGAAACTTTTTTTTTTTGTATATTAAGCGCTCAAAAACAGTTCCATTACACATACAATTCTTTTTTTTTAAATAAAATTTCTAATTTTCTTTTGAAACAATTGGTATTTTTTTTAAAAGTAAAGAAATCTCGTTATATTTAAACGTGAAATAAAAATTGTTGAAATTTATTAAAATAGTATTAAATATATAAATAAACTTAATTTTTAAAATTTTTTCTCTCTTATCTTTATTTATTATTACATACTATGTTTACTTTCTATAAATCTATTTATATATATATATATATAATTTAAGTTTTTACATTTTATTTTTTTCAATAAAACTATTTTCTACTTATACTGTGTATTTTCATATACTGTTATTTTGAAAATTTTTACGATTAAACATTTTATAAATGCTATATACATATTTATTTATATGTTAGTACTTCTAATATCTTCAAAAAACTCTATTTTTGACTACTCTTTATTTTAATGTTAAAAATTAATATTTGATTTACACAGATATGCTAATAAAATTTTAAAAAATGAAAAGCTTATTTTGACTGCAAAATTTATTTCAATAAAAAATAATCAACAAATTTTTTTCGTTTATTTTTCTTTAAATGTTGAAGCTTTTTAGATAAAATATTAATAAAACTTTTCAACTTCTCTCAATTGTTATTTTTTCTATAATTCCTTTGAATCGAATTATGTATGCACTGCCAGTTTTTATGAGCAGCTTGACCACTAGACCGTGGTAGTTTAATGGTCAAGGTCACCCGCTCGTAGCTGGCGTATCATAAGTTTGAGCCTGGTACCGCTGAAGACCCGCCGTGCAAAGGTGGCCGATGCACGTTAAATATGTATAGGGGTTCAATTCCTCCCATTGGTATGGAAGTTAGGAGAAGCGGGTGACAGCTGAGGTGTCGTCCTCAAAACATGACCATGGTTCAAAATTATGAGGACCTTCACCAATAACGTTCGTACAGCTTTATAGTGCGATGTAAATATAACTCTCTTACTTTCTTGAATAATGTTATTAACAATTTTTACATTTGTTTTAATTTAAAATTTATTGTTTGATATTTCATTATTGAAAATGATATCTCCACACATTTTTAAGAGGAAGAGGATGACGGAAGATGGGTACATCCTTCCTTAACTGCCACACCACTTTCACAATAAGAGTCAAAATAAGAGTGATAAGAGTCAAAATAAGAGTGATAAGAGTCAAAATTAAATGCTATCATCCTTTGCATTCGGTTTTTCAAAATGTATTTATACAAATACAAAAGTAGCTTTAATGTTATTCTTAAAAATGCAGTTATCTTTCCAATATAAACTTTGGGAATATTTCTACAAAAAATTCTATATTCCTTTTTTTTTTCTTTCAAATACTCGCGCAAAAAATATACGTTCGTGTTCTATATGTTTTCTCAAATTTTATTTTTAAAATTAATGGGTTGTAGTTTTTATTATTTGAATACATTTAAAAAATTTATTTCATTTTTTAGTTAATAAACTATGTATAGTTTGAAAATAATTAATTTTTTATGAGTATTGCTGGCTGCGAAAGCTGTGTAAAAATTCAAATTTGCAATCATTATCGAGTAATTGTCAATTTAATTGATATTGTCAAATTTACTTCATTATTGAAATTTTTTATGCAGGAATAATTGTGCTTCATAATGAGGAAAACTTGCCGTCACAGCTTGCCATAAAAAAAGAAAGAAAATTTTTACTACCACTTTGGAACACTTATTACCAACAAGAAAATTGAATGCAAATGTTATTGAATTTCATTACTTCAACATTTTCAAATGAAGATTATAATAAAAAGGGAATATATTAATTAATGAAGATGGATATCTTGACTTTATAATTTCAGACAAAGCTTTAATTTCAATCCAGATAGTAAAGAATATTTTAATTAAAGTGCAATTCAATGGTTTTTTTTTATATATATATCAAACACAAATCCATTTATTTTGTTAAAAAGATTTATAGTGTAAGTATAGCAATTTTTTGTGTATCTGAATCCAACTTATTGGGATTCCTCATTAACTTCAAATATAAGAGAACTAGCTGTTACCCGCCGCTTCGCTGGGTATTTTATGATGCTTTATGGATTTTTACTGCTTATATATATGTATAAATTATTGATATCTAAGTCCTAGCATTAAGAATTCGATTGAATTGAAAAATATACTTATACCTGTAACTGTCACCTGTTGATAAAAAAAAGGGCAGAACTCATCTAATTTGTATTTTCTAAAAATCTCTAAAATTGAAGCATAGAATGATGTTTGCTTTTTCGTAACTCAAAAACCAAGTGGATTCCCACAAAACCAATTTTCGGTGGATCTCTACTCCGTAAATTGAACATGCAAGCCAAATTTCAAGTCTAAATCTAACAGAAAAAGCAAAAGTTTTACTATAAATATCCCCGTAATCTCGTTGAGAGCCGTTTTCCAAAATTACCGCTCTTAGCGGATTTCAATTCAACAAAAGAAAAATGCAAACCAAATTTCATTATTATAGCCCTTGTAGCTCGAAAAAAGTAATTTTTTTTGTCAATACGTCCCAGTAACCCCTGCAACCCCCCAGAACTTGATTTGCTTAAAATACATTCTTAGTGGATCCCTATTCAACAAAAGAAACATGCTTAACAAATTTCAAGTATATGGGTCTAACAATTAAAAACAGGAATTTTTTTCTGTAACTCCTCTTGACCCCTCGCAAACATCTTTGGGAGTCAATTTTCATTTTACTCTTTGTTAGAGGAACTCTATTTCATGAAAGGAACATGCCTACCAATTTTCAAGCAGGATGATCAAGTAGTTTAAAAATGGAAATATTTATCGATTACGCCTCTTAATCTCCCGAAATTAAACTTAGTAGTTGATATTCGCGAAACCCCATTTTGTAGCGGTTCTCTACTTTACGAAAGGAATCTGCTTATCAAATTTCAAGACTGTACGTCTAATAGTTTAAAAATGGGGATAATGATCTATAACGCCACTTGAGCCCCGCAACGCCACCTAGGGGTCGATTTTCACAAAACACATTTTGCAGTGTATTTCTATCCTATGAGAGGAATCTGCTAACCAAATTTCAAGACTGTGAGTCTAATAGTTTAAAAAAAGAAATAATTATTTATATCTGCCCTTAACCCCCGCAACACCCTTGGGGTCAATTTTCTCCAAACCCGTTTTGTAGTGGATATTTACTCCATGAAAGAAACATTCCTACCAATTTTCAAGCAGGTAGGTCAAATAGTTTAAAAACGAAAATATTTATCTCTTACGCCACTTATTCACCTGCAACGCCACTTAGAGGTCTGTTTTCACAAAACCTTCTTATAGCTAATCTCTACTCTATGAAAGAAATCTCTTTATCAAATATAAAGATTGCGCGTCTAATAGTTTAAAAATGGAAATAATTATCTATAACGCCCCTTAAGTCCCGCAACGCCACTTGGGGGCAATTTTCACGAAACCCATTTTTAGCGTATCTCTACCCTATGAGAGGAATCTGCTTATTAAGTTTCAAGACTGTACGTCTAATAACTTAAAAATAGGAATTTATAACGCCCCTTAAACCCCCCAAAACCCCTTGGGGGTCAATTTTCCCAAAACCCATTTTGTAGCGGATATTTACTCCAGGAAAGAAACTTACCTACCAATTTTCAAGCAGGTACGTGAAGTAGTTTAAAAACGGATATATTTATCTATTACGCCCTTAATCCCCCGCAACGCCACTTAGAAGTCTGTTTTAAGAAAACCCGTTTTGTAACTGATCATTATTCTACGAAAGGAATCTATATATCAAATTTAAAGACAGTGCGTCAAATAGTTTAAAAATTGAAATAATTATCTATAACGCCCCTAAGCCCCTGCAACGCCACTTGGGGGTCTATTTTCAGCAAACTCATTTTGTAGCGGATCTCTACTCTCTGAAAGGAATCCGCTTACCCAATTTCAAGATTGTACATCAAGTAGTTTAAACATGGAAACAATTATTATTAAAGCCCTTAACCCCCGTAACGCCCCTTGCGTTTGAATTTCGGAAAATCCTTTCTTAGCTGATGTCTACTCTATCAAAGGAACATGTCTACCAAATTTCAAGTCTGTAGGTTGAATAGTTCCAGAGATTTCGTGATTAGTCAGTCAGTCAGTGAGTGAGTCGCTTTTCTCCTTTATATATATAGATGTATTCATTACAAATAATTCTTAGCAGTGGCGTACACACACACAAGGGGAGGGTTGAGAGTTCACAATCCCCTCCTTAGACCAAGTATTTAATTTTTGCCATAGAGCTTATGCCTTCGTGCTTAGGTCTACGTGTTTTTTACTCCCCCCCCCCCCGAAAAAAGAGGTATGTGCACGCCACTGATTCTTAGACTGAATTATAAAACGAGTTTAAAATATTATATATTTTCTTTTCAACATCGTATAAATATTCAGAAAGAATTAAATTACTCTTTTCAACAGAAAAAAAAAATTAGATTTTCACGTAAAAGAAATTAAATTATACTTTAATTTTAGTTTTTTAAATGTATCGTTTATGTATTCCCTTTCCCATAAATTTCAAAAATTTTGCTAAAAAGTGAAAAGATATGTACACAATGGCGCACACAAGGAGGGACCCCCCCCAAAGCCCTTGAGTTTTTTTCAGTTGATGATAATCCTATATGTATATAATGCAAAATTTAATTAAGTACTTGTAATTAACAATTTATTTTATTAATTAATGCTAACTATTGATTCAGTAATTTATTTTTTACTGTTCTTTGTTGACAAAATCGACAAAATCAGAAGAATTAATTGGTTTTGTCTTGAGGTATGATGCAAGTTGGGGAACTTTCAACAATGGACCTTCCCCCCTTGAAAAATGTTTGTATGCGCTACTGTATGTACACATTAGATTTTGTTACAAATAAGTTTTTTTTTTTTAATTTACGATGTTTTTGATCTAAATAAAACATAAATTTAATTAGAAATTTGTGTTTATTGAAAATAACTTTATTGAGGAGTGCATCAAAAAATGGGTAGAATATATTATTGCTGTTATTCAAAAAAATGCAACAGCAATATTCATTTGTTTAAGTGGGGTCAAAAGCAAAAGTTAATGATTATCACACAAAAGAAAAATTTAATTGCTGAGCTTTTTCTTAATTTTAATTATTTTGCTTGAATTCAAAGTGAAAATCCTTCATGATTTAATCTCTTTTATTATGCTTTAAGTTTATTCAATATTCTGGTATTTGAATTTTGATAGTTGTTACAAAGGAAGAAAGTAATTCCGTCTATGGTAAATATCCCCTTCTACACGAGTAAAAAAAAGAAAAGTTTTGCTTGTCTTTCTGTCCCACACAATCGATGACCTAAAACTGCCATGTCTTCATTTTTAAGGAGTTGGGAAGATCGCTGGCGGCAATCTATTTTAGACACATTTTTGACCATTGGTTTGGCCTTGCCATTCCCGCACCCTACTGTTTTATATTTTCACATTTTTGCCTGTCTCTCTTTCAAAGAGTAAGGCCTTTTACAAACTATAAATCCAGCTACATTCTGTCAGATAAGGATTCATTGTGGTCAATGCTAAAAATACTATGAAAAGCCGTTGTGGGGAGGGGTTAAACAATTAGCTGCCTCTATGTACACTTTCCTTCTCCTTTGGCGGAAGAAACGTCCAACATCTCAAACGGGTACTGTGTCGTATTATGCAAAATTTGACCCCTAAGATAAAACGACCCTTCTCTATTGTTCAAGCAAAAGCTGCTCGCCGGAGCCCTTTTCCTTCTCTGATAAGAATCTGACCGTTCCATCCCTTCACTGTACGCATTCGCCTTCCGACAAACAACGATCTTTCCAGCATCGACGTAAAAATTAAACAAAATTTGCGTACTTACTATGGAAAGATATTTAAATTTATGTGTTCCACAACCCACAATTTTCTAAAAAAGTTATTGCATATTTAAAAATATTATACAAATGTCAAAAACTCAGAATTGGATTTTAAAAATATTTTAATACTAAATGCTGAAAATTATACTAACAGTGAAATTTTGAATGTGAAAAAAGAATGTTTAAGAAATCTCACTTTTTTTCTTTACAAAACAAAAAAAAATACGTTTTAATCAATACGATTTAGACTTTTTCAGAGATCATAGCCAATCTTCAAAAATCATAGCGTTAGATTTAGATTTAGTTAAAGACCAGAGCAATAAAAATATGATTAATTGCATTTGGTTAATTTAAGAACTTAAAATAAGAATATTATTTTTTAAAAATTAATTTTATTGGTAAATTTTTTTATTGCAGAACATCATCTATGGTATTAAATATAGCATAACACATTCAATTCTGTATTCCTGTCCTTTTAAAAAGTAAAATCATTTTTAGGATTTAAGAAGAAAGTCAAATCTCTCTCTCTCTTCCCTTCAAAAGCCCTTATCTAGTGATTAACATAATTAGTTGGAATTTATTAACATTATATTCTATTGTTTACTATTCCGGGGTTCAATGAAATAATTTTATACTCGTTAGAACAATGGTTTGCAAAGCTAAATAGTTTTCTAATGGAAAAT
This sequence comes from Trichonephila clavata, assembly GCA_019973975.1. Classification (NCBI taxonomy): domain Eukaryota; kingdom Metazoa; phylum Arthropoda; class Arachnida; order Araneae; family Nephilidae; genus Trichonephila; species Trichonephila clavata. Next base: position 826 of record BMAO01025590.1, on the reverse strand, counting down.
GCAACTTTTTCCGTTTGCGGAAATAATACCTATAATGACAGAGAAGAAGCAACTTTTTTCGATAGATCATAAGATTCGACATTAAAATCTAAGGTTGCGCAAGAACAGCTCCTAAATTTAAGGCTGCAAATTCATGCAAAATACGCGGATTTGTTTTGCAGTGTAAACATTTTAATGCCCTTCAGAACTATGAATTTAAATGGAAAACATTTCTGAATGTATCTGCGGGAAAAGAAGAACAAAATATAAGAAAAAAAAATGAAACACTGAGAATATAAAATGCGTATGCAGATGATTTCAATAGATCTAAACTTTAACAGTTTGTATAACAAGCACATATTCTAGTTACTGAATATAACACATGAGTAAGTGTTACTTAGATCACAAATTTATATTATTAGTGAGTATAAATTATATTAAAAATCACAGTAAAATATTTGATGAAAAATACAGTACTTTTTTTAAAATTGTCTTTACATGAAGTAACATGTTGATCTACTTCAAAATATTATTTTTTTAATTGCATTCTTTATAGTATTTGTGTGTGTGTGGAATAGAGCTCCTGAAAATACCTTATAGTTCTAAGGATTACGTGAGTTTAAAATCTGAAGCTTGAATACCACTGTGTACATAAACTGGGTCGCTAACAGGTATTATCCTAACTTGTACAGAATACCACCCGTTTCACGTTATAATTAGCACTTGCAGAGTTTCACATGATAGACCTTTGCTAAAATCAAAATTCAAATCACAACTCAGCTGCGGGTCTTTAAAAAACAATAAAAGATACAAAAAAAATTATTCTCAAAATGCAGCTTTTTATACC
>BMAO01025589.1:0-58327 GCA_019973975.1 Trichonephila clavata | reverse complement strand
GAGTGTTTGCGTGCGTTCGTCGAAAAAAGAAAATGTGTGAAAACACGGATTAGCGAATCTGTATCAAGTTTTGCTTTAAGCTCCGTAAAATGGGCACCAAAACCTACAAGATGATGAAAACAACATTTGGAGATGAGCAATGAGTCGAGCTCGGGTTTTCGAGTGGTTCGGCGATTCAAGGAGGGTCGTCAATCAGTGAACAGTGATCCCCATTCTGGACGCCCATCCACCTCTCGCAATGAGGACAAGATTGCACAAGTGAAGGCTGTGTGCTGATTTTCCTCTTTCCCAAGATCAAGAACACCTTAAAAGGACACCGGTTTCAGGACATTGAAACCATAAAACAGAATTCGACACAGCAGCTTCAGCCATCCCAAAGTCTGAGTTCCAGAAATGTTTCGAGGACTGGAAACATCGTTGGCCAAGTGTGTTACTGCCAATGGAGCATATTTCGAAGGAGATTGACTCAAAACGTGTTTATGTATGTATTTTTTGCATAATAAATTCAGTCTCGATACTTTTTGAACAGCCCTCGTATGTGTAAACTATATTTTAATAATTATATTTCCTGTTAAACGTCTGACAAAGCTTATCATTCTTAAAAAAATACGACTTGAATAAATATTTAAGTGCGTATCATTTTCATACTTTGAGGTTAATTCCTGTCGCTGTCAATATAATATTTTTAATTGTGATTAACAAAGATTTCTCGATTGAAAAAAACTAATTGAGTAAACGGTATTTTTGATTTTCTCTAATAATTCTAATTTTTAAGCATGCGCTTTGATGGTTTCTCTTCGCTACCCTCGTATTGGGGTCCAACTCTAGTAGCAATTGAGCCGTCAGCCTTCCGCACATACCAGTAAGTCTTATTAGACTGCATCCAGAGAAACTTGCGATTCTTGCGCTCAAATGTCAAAGTCTCAGGGCTCGTTGTGTTTGAAAATGGTCGAACAGTCATTTTGATGGTCGCATACATTTCTCCGAATCAAACAGTTAAAAAAAAAATTAAAGATTTCCTGCATTTTGTACTTTTACCGTATACCGAAGGTGGTTCTGCTTTTTTAAAAAAAAACTATCTCTCGCTTCCCATGATTTTGGGTGGTGATTTTAACGTTAACTTCAGTTTGCAGAAGCTGAGCCGCTCATAGCTTTTCTGAAAGATGAACTCAAGCTCGAAATGAACACAAATCGAAATGTTTCGACAACTAACAGTGGTACTGTTACTGACGCTGTTTTACAACGATTTTTAAATACTTTAAAATTCCAAGTATATGTGTCATATTTTAGTTTTCATAAATCTATTGTCTCCGCTCTTCCCCAAATTGAACAAGAATAATATTTTTGATAAAAAAATTGCATTACTCAAATTTTATTTTTATTGCATTAAGTAAAATTTTCATTAAAGATATAATTATTCAATAGAAAATTATTTCCAATCATACCCGATTCATTTTTTTCAGGATTAAAGTCACTATTGCGTATTTACCACGATAACATGTCAGATGTTACACATCATATGCGACTACTGTAAGGCTCGTTTTTTATTTATTTATAACATCCGTAATTGTCTTGTGGGTCGATTTTTCAAAACACCTTCTAAGCTATTCCCTGCTCAGCAAAAGTAACACATTGTTACAAATTTTGTCTAATGAACGCTTAAAATGGTGTAAATAATTTATATCTGAATGCATAATACGTTATTACTTTCTGTTGTATTTATTTTACAAGGGGTGATCAAATGAAAAGGTACGAAACGACATAAAAACGAAACAGTTAAATATTGCATATTCCGCAAGGAAATGTAGCGAGACATCTCGGGATGCCATTGGAGACTCTGACTGGGATCGGATCATGCGCGGTGCCCGCATGCGCAGGAGAGAGCAAAGCTCTTATAAAAAGCGGCATCAAATGATGCGAGCACAGAATTACTCGAGCACAGAAAAAGCATTAACTCCGATGCGTACTGTGAGACACTCCGACGCCTACGCAGTCCATCAAGACAAAAGACCGGGCTGCTCACGGAGGTGTGGTTCTGCTCCATGATAACGCGCTCACACGTCTCCAGAGTCACACAAATGGAACTGGACAAGTTCAATGGAGACGTTGGACCATCCGTCCTACAGTCCGGACATGTCACCCTGCGATTTCCATGTGTTGTCACTGAAAAACACCTGAAAGGAAAGCGTTTCAACTCGGACGACGTACTCAAGGACACTGTGAAGGACTGGTCTCGTCACAGCCACAGGAATTCTGGAACAAGGAATCCTGCGGCTTGTTCATCAGTGGGATCGTTGTGCTCAGCCTATGGTGTATATTTTGAATAAAGTCTATATTTGTACCCACCGTGTCGTTTCGTACCTTTTCATTTGATCACCCCTTGTATATTAAAATCATAAAACTCGCAAGCAACGCTGTTCCTTATATTATAATGGCGGTTCAATGGAAACAACGAAATGTTGGTGATAGAGCCAAGTTGGCATTATTTTTGGCGACCATGTTGGTAACTTGGCGATGGATTGAACGGTGCAGAAATTGATATGCTATAGCGCTTCCGGGTGGGGAGCTGCACTAAATAGGATAGCACAAAAAATACATATTCGTGCCCTTTTACATAGTGATCCGTTGAACGTCAGTTGGAGTGAAGCGATTTCAAAAATACAAACATCCATTTATACATATATAGATTAACATTGAAAAAGAACCAATCCAAGCCAAATTTCTCTGTGCTTGGTGACCACGTTGACAACTTGGTGATTGATTGAATGGTGCAGAAGCTGATATGTTGTTGCAACCTGGTGGAGAGCTGAAATAAAGAAGACAGCACAAAAACCTTCTCCACCAAAAATACGTATACGTGCTAATTTTCATAGCGATCGGTTGAACGGTGTTGGAGTGAAGCGATTTCAAAAATACAAACATCCATTTATATATATGTCGATACTATCAAAAACGGTTCAATGCGATTAAATTGGAGAGTGTTTGTTACCGTCCCATTTACGAGAGCTATTGATGAAGGACCTCGTGATTTTGAACGGTGGTCAAGTGAGAAGGATGACATCGAAGGTGTGGCACTCTATTTTCACCATACCAACTTGCGGAATTTGAACCACGACAGATTTAACGGACACTAGCAAGTCCGTCCACTAGCAGTGCGGGTCTTCAGTGGCAGACTCGACCCTGTGACCTAACAAGGCTGGTCACGAGTTTATGACCATGTTCACTCTTGAGAGATCTTGCAGAAATTCGTTGTAGACGCATTTCGTAATTTTGTGAAGTGATTAATCTTTGTCAAGTGATAAGGGAATTTGAGTTGGTACCGCATTTCCCAGAATTCCCACCATACCAACGTGAAGATTTTGAGCCTCAACAGATAATATAAACATCATGTCTTTCCCCCTGCGGGCCTTCTTTGACAACAGGGCTCAAACTCAAGACTCAGTAAAAACAAAGTCAGGTACGATCTCGATACCACGACCATTTTATTGTAATATCCACAAGAAATTTTTGAGCAAATGTCAATAAAATCGTTTATTATTAAAGTAATGTTTCAGGGAGAAAATTAAGAGAAAAACAACCCAAAATAAATTTTTATGCACTAATGAGTTTTTGGGATCTTTAACATTCTTCGAGCAGGATAAGAACATTTTTTTCCACAGCTCAATTAACAGTAACGAATGTATCGTCAGAAATATTTAGTATCAGAAGATGTTATTGATCGCATTATAATGTCCGATATGCTTTTAAGCAACTTGCATATCAAGAGTTCATTGAAAGCCACATGTGCAGAATACAATTCTAATCATTAGCTGATCTTATACTAACCAAATAATTTCACATATTCATAACTAGAGATACCATTTAAACAAGCTCTAAATTGAAATATAAAGCACAAGAAAAGAGCGTAAGTTGAAAAATCATGACAGCTACAACTAAATAATTACCCGTTGAAATTGTCATAATTAGAATCACACTATTACAAATTAAATCCGATCAAACAGTTTTTCTGTTATGGAAGTAAAACGTCATAATATCAACACGTCGGCTCAAAGCCTTATCACACGTACACGTTTGGTGCAATTTTTGGTCCAATTCGTGCAATTTTTACTCCGTTGCCATAGCAATGGCTTCCAAACAACTGTTTGCTAGTAAGCTGAGAAAGTTGCTCTAAATGAAAGTTGCTTGAAATTCCTGCCAATGGGGTTCTTCGGCGCCCTACGTCATAAACAAGATGGCGGTAATGGTGGTAGCTTCGCATCAGATATGGCGTATAACATTTTAATGGTGTGCAATATTTTAACGGCGTATAATATTTTAAACAGAATGATACTCCATTTCTGTCTACCCCCATAAACAAAAAAGCGCCAGCGAAATAAAAGAAATAATATTGGATGGTCGTTTTCGAAGCAGAAAAATCAGCGAGTAATGTTTCAACGTGGAGAAAGAGAGTGGCTGACGTCAGAGCATGTCGTTTTGCTTACGGTAACCCTTCTCCCTCAGATTCGGCGAAAAGTTGGGTGAAAAAATTGCACGGAAACTTTACGTGTGATACCGCCTTTAGAGGTAATATGCCCACTTCGTATGCCTAAATTTGCGTGTTCAACTCCGTATGGAGTCGATAGATTTTTCTGGAAGCGAAAATCGTAGGCATGCATGTCGTATGATTATGGGGCACGTAAAATATCCCCTGAGTATCAACTTGGCTCTGGTACTCTCGGCAAAATTAGATCGCAGCAATATTTAGCATCCGAGAGTATGAATTGAATAAAATTCAAACGTTACAATTTGGTACCAGAAGCCACCCATGAAATTGTTTAAAATTTTGGGTACTTGCCTTGTCTGCAAAGGCTTAGTTGCTAATGTGCCACGCATTGAAAAAAAAATTTAAAAATAATTTCATTACTTCACTTACAAAGAACTCATTTATCTACAAAGAGAAAAAAAAAACACCTATTTGCATGTTTGTATAAACAGCTTTGTGTTAGAGAGCAAATAAATTCTTCCTGGAGTGACAGTCGTCCCACTATAAAGCAACAACCTCGCAATTTTGAACTTGACATATTAAACGCACATCGGCCCTCTCTGTATGGTGGGTCTTTTAGGGTACAAGGCTCAAATTCATGACATGCCTGCCACAAGTCCGTAACTTTGACTATTGTCAAATGGTAGAATTGGTTAATTTTGTAACGGGTTATATAAGAAAAGGTGTGGACCTCACTCATTTATTTCTCATTTTGGTTATATTTTATTCGTTTTGTTTGTGGAAAGTTATTCAATCAAGAAAGATTATAGTGATCTCGCATGTCTTATCGTAGACAAAGAAATGCTACCCAAAACTTTCTTTCAAAAGATTTGAAAGCGATTCTATGATTTCATCTAAGCTCCGATAATTAGGTACAGATCTACAGAGAACTTATGAGGCGTGGCACAAACAAACGAGACGGGTTGAATCAATCATGGTACTTACAGAATCAGTTCTCCGTGTCGCTTTCAAAGTAGTTCCCTTCGTCATTCACACACTTTTGCATTCGGTGCTGCCATTGCTGGTAACAGTTCTGGAACGAGGTTTTTGGAAGTCCATTTAGGAGATTTTCCTTTTCTGCCTGATCGTCTTCAACTGAGGTAAAATGGGTTCCCTTTCAGCAAAATTTAACTGTACGAAATAAAATCAATGTTGCATGAGGCCAAATCAAGTGAATAAGGAGGATGTCTCAACAAAGTATTGTTTTTGCTGGTCAGAAACTGCTTCACAGATAGGGTCATGTAAGCGGATGCATGGTCTTGGTGCAACAGCCATCCATTACTTCCCAATTCTTGTCTTACTTTTCACGAAGTCTTTTTAGTATTTCTATGCAATAATGTAGATTAACAGTCTGACCATTAATATAAGGGGAAATCCACTCATATCACGAATTTTGGCAATGTTTTTGTTTGTAAACGCTTACCTTGGGCGCCCAGCACGTTCATCATCTTCCGCACTGTCCTCCTGAAAACCATTTATGTTATTCAAACACATGTGCACAAGAGAAAGTTTCATCTCCATAAGCCTCAATTATCATTTGAAATGTTTCAGTGGCTGATTTCTTAAGTTTCACAAAAAATTTGATGTTTATTCGACATTTTTCCGGCAGAATGCAGTTGCATGAGTTCACTCAATGACCCAGTTATCCCGTCTGGCGTGATCGATTAAGGCGAAACTGGTCACATGGATAGAGGAGGAGTGTAGGCTGATGTCACCAAAACAGTTGTGTCTCCAACTACACTCCTTCTTAAAGCTACTCACTTAGTATTCTTTGTATGCGTCAAACTTTGTACTTGGAAAAACTTCCCCTTAACTCGGTGTCACTAAATATTGATCTTAGTAATATTTACTAACGTCGACTTCAAAAGGTTTTGAATTAACAACCTGCTTAGTGCAAACACGTTTAGACATCTGAAATTAAGCAAATTTGAAGTGAAAAATTCACTCGCGTTTTTTTTTCCATTTCAGTTTTGAAATTCTTTACTACGATTTAGGTGAGTTATTGTTGCTCCAAGACGACAGCAACACAAATCATTGAGTTTCTGACATAAAACATATTTCTCTAGTCTTCTATAAACATGTTATTCTAAAACTTGGAAGTCTTAAAATTTAAAATCAATAAGTGCCCTGCAATCGATTCTCTATTGCGACTAGTAATTACAGACAAGTATTGCTTAGTCCTGAGTTTTAAAATTGTTTACAGGATTCAGATGTTGCCTGCCTATTCAATCTTCCACTTATTTCAATCTAGATTTAAACATGTATTAAATAATCCCTTTATTCAAGTGCCAAATATGCTTTTTTAAAAAATACTTATATTCGAGAGGTACAGATTAAAATGTTATCTTAAGTGTCTGAATCTGAACTCAGTAGCCTAGTGGTTATGCTCATAAACTCGTGGCCATATTATCGGGTTCCAGTGCTGATGTCAATTAAGTTTTGTTCCGGTAGAGTTGCTGTTGCATATTAAGGTATCCAAGTACCTTAAAATTAGGAATTTTACCAAAAATTGACAAACTTTTTCATGATTTTGTTTTATAGGCCATCTTATTAGCTTTATAAAAATACCAAATTTATTATTTTCCGTTCACTAGAACAAAAACTACAAGTGTATTAGTAAAATCAGATGTCATTACTTTAAGCAGATGTCATACTTTAAAACGCGTTTTACTAGAAATGTGATTTTTTGAAAATACTTAAACGGGGACAGCAATTGCTAAAAAGGTTTTGAAAATAATTAACTGAATTTTTTGGGTATGAAGTTTAAAAATGTTTTAACCTTCAGATTTATCAATCGCTGTTTTTTATTACAAAATTTACAGTCCCTTATGTTAATATAAACACTTTTTTTTTAGCAGTTTCATATAATAACTAAGAAAAAGGGCTCTAGTTTTTGTAAAAATTAAAATGTTTCTTATCCTGAAGGTCATTTAAAAAATGAACAACATAGCGACACATCAAAATTGCAAAATTGAAAATTTGTTCATAAACTTTTGTTACAGAATGGGCCCCGTTTATGTTATTTTTTGTAAATTTCTATCAATTTCTTCCCATTGTAGTAATAATTATTTCTTTTTCTATTCTTAATTTTAGCATATTTTTCTTAAAATGTACTAAACATATCTAAAAACTACAAAAAAATCTCCATTTTTTTAAAAAAAAAGTTGCCGCAAGTAGTAGGATACCTTAAATCATTTGTGGCTCAAATTCTTCAAGTTAGTATGGTGTAGAAGTCAAGAGAATAAGGTGCCAGCTCAGGTGTCATCCTCGTCACTTGGTGATTGTTCAATATTACGAGCCAAATTCGTTGCCAATAGTCTTCGAAAATGCGACGTTAGTAAACACTTACCCATTTTTGTCGGCGCCCAAAGAGGGCAGATGAAAATTAAATTAGTCAAAGCTCAATGTCCTCCCGTTGGTGTGGTAGTTAGAAGAGAGGGGTGATAGCTCAAGTTTCATCATCACTTGACCGATATTGAAAATTACGAGGTTCATGGCCAATAGCCCTCGTATTGCTTTATAGTGCGACGGTAATAGGACTCTCATTCACTGAACGCGATAGCTAAGTGGTCATGGTTGTCGAGTCGTTGATTCATAATTTAATTGATCTCTGAAAATTCATTGTGCAGAGAAGCTAATAAACGTTTGATATGTCCAAGCTCAAAGGCCTCTCACTGGCGTGGAGAGGAATCTCGGATAGTGGGTGTAGACTAGTTCAGTCATTTGACTGAGATACAAAATTATGAGATTCATCGCGATTAACCAACGTGCAACCTTAAAATGCGACTCAAGTAAAAGTTAAAGTATATAATACATTATAGTTTATAAAAACTAAAATGCATCCTTTTATAGCTAATAGAGTTAAGTTGTTAATATTTTAGTCACCAAATATGGAAAGGGAATCTGAAATTAGCCGCCAGATGTGGGACGGGATCCGAAAATGGGAAATCGTTAATCTTGATGATCCTGATCAGGACAATGAAACAAAATTATGAAATTATTGTATTGTCATTGGTCCTGGACAAGTGAACAAAATTTCGAATTAATCTGACTTTTTAAAGTGGCTAAAAGTTGAGTTCAAAGATTCCATTACAACAAGTAAAACTTATAAAATGGTGTAATGTCAGAATTTCAGAGGTGAGCGAACATTCACACAATCCATTTCCCTGTCTTCTTTCATAAAATACACTTTGTCAACTTGCAAAGTAAAGTGATGAAAATATATTAGAGACCCTTAATTATTTTTTATTTTGCTGAATGTCTCATAAATAAAATTAGATAGAGTGAATTTTATGGAATATTATTATTTTTATTCATTCGTACAAGCAAAGCTCCCAAGATATAAATAATTCTAAATTATATCAATCAGTTGTATCATAAATCCCTATAAAAATATTTTTAACTGAAAGTGAACAATAAATAACAATATTCCTTAAATTGTCTTGTCCCTTGAAAATTTTTTGCTGTTTTTTGAAATAATGATGTATGTTTTCAAGTTTATGTATATTAATTTGGATAACAAATGAAATTAAAAGTCGCGTTAATCATATCAATTATTTTATAAATTAAATTCACAACATTCGTGTTCAGAATTCCATTGAAAGTTATAAAATAGAGAATATCAATTTTTGAGTAAAAATTACTTAAAGAAATTGATTTTCACATATCTGATTAATTTGAAAACAGCAAAACGCACAAAAATAATTACAATGTACCCACGTAATGTGTAGAAATGCCTAACGAAAAGCGTGAATCAAGAATAAGAACCTGATGATTTTTTCGACTCATAAAGAAGCAGACGTCTAGTGATTTGCGCTGAGGCAGACATACAAAAAACATCATTATTTGTTTACCTACCAGATGCCACAAACAGCTCATGCCTTAATAGGATTTTTCTGCTTTCGCAGTTTTCGCTCCTGGAATTATAAGCGTTGCGGACATTATTTTCGCCTTAACTATCCGACTCGGTGTGAGCTGTGATGAATTCCTTTCGAGGCAGCCACAGATGGTAATGTAGATGGATATTTAACGAGTGTTCGTCAATTGGCTTTCCCTCCCAGCATTTTGAGTTGGCAGTATAATCAAAGAAAAAGAACATAGAAAGAAAGGGCAGTCTAATTTAGTAGAAAAAAAAGTGAAATAAAAAAATACCTTTTCTAAAAGTTCATATCATGAACTGTAATTCTTTTGATATCTTTCGGGCAGGAATAAACATTAAGTCGATAGCGATCGACCAGTTGATTGCCAAGACATTTTGGGGTATGTGTGTGTGACTACTTTTATTAAGACCTAAGACGAGCAAACTAAAAGAAACATATTTATGGAACACTGACACCAGCTAGAATAGAGAACCGGCATTTTATAATGTATGTGACTGTGTTTACCTAAGCAAATGATTCTATAAATGTGTTGATGACAAATGTAACTTCATAGGAAGCACATGTTGTCGCTTAATGCGTCCACTGTCATTGTGTGACGGATCTATACGCGTCCTTCCATTAACCTCTGGAAAATTCTTTTGGGCCAGCATTTTCAACCAACCTTCTCCGAAAGGCAGAAAGCGTGATATGCAAATTAAGTTTATTATATATATTCTTTATTCGCGAGTTTGGGAGTTAGTGAATTGTGAATAGACTGGAGGTGAAGTGAATCGGCAGTGAAACGTAAACGTAAACAGTGAGAAGTTAGAATATTAAGAAAGTGATTAGATTAACTATTGGGGGCGTGTTAAAGTCAACGCGAAAGGAATAGAAGGCTGCAAGATTTCAGGTACTGGGATCTTAAATCAATTCGATGTTTAGTAAGTGTGTGGTCATTAAATACGTAGGCTCTGCAGAAAGTTGTATTAAAAGGAGAGCTGCATTGTTGAATATATTCTTCCCAACGCCAACTCCTCTCACTCCCGTTCTATTACTGATTAAGGTTATCTTGTTTAAAAGTTGTTTGCGTCTGAGTTAATATAGTGATAAATAAAATAATTGAAGTTCATCATATGTCGTCTGATCATTTAGTTCCTCCCACACCTCTAGCCGGGTCACAGGGAAGAAGGGACGTAAATTCTTTGTAGTTGTGGGGGGAAAGGCTATACTGCGTTTCCAGTCGTTTATATATAAATGAATTTTTTCTCTCACTCCAATTAAAGAGGAGAATAAATGTTGATGATCTGTTTCTACCGCGATAGTACGGGATTGGCTATGGAGACATCCCGCATCCCGCGTTTTCATGGGATTAGGTTCTCGATTTGGCGCTATGTCTCGCGATGGCCTGGACTCGGCAACGAACAAATTACGTACATGCGTCGATTTCAGATCCACGTATGTTCTATCCTCGTTACATTGAATACGTCCACGTTCCACGGTCTAGCAGTTATTAAAGCATTCAAATTGTCAATATAGTGTGATCTTGTAGTAAAATTAGTGGCCTTCCATATTTTAAAAGAGGAGTACAATGTCGAAAACAAGCAAACAGAAAAGAAAACATGTAATTTTAATACCGAATGGCCATACCTACGTCACTGGGTGGACCGCAACACCTTAAAAACATTAGAAGTGGCCAGTACCCTAGAAAAGTCCGTCCACCGCTGCTTTATTGAAATTATTAAGGTAACTGGGACGTCTGCGAGAAGGAAAAATGAACTTTTTTTGCACCAACTTTAAATGGTTCTCACTTACTTAAATTAAAAGCAACGGAAGTAAAATTTTTACATTGAATTATCTGTATATCTATGTACTTGTTAACGTAAAAAAGTTTTATTTTAAATTATAAATAAATCTGTAAGGGCAATAATTAATAAATATTTTTTTTTATTTTCAAGCATGTTCTTACCTTTAGGTACACTTTGCATAAAATCTACTGCATATATAGCTATAAAATTTCACGGAGTTTTTGTAAATATAACAATTTATAAAATGAACGAAAGGAAATTTTAAAATATAAATTTATAAAATTTTAAATTTAGTGATTCAAATTTATTTTAAGTTTTATGCAGAAATTGTGCTATATCTAAAATTTGTGGATGTTTATTTGAAAAAAAAATTGTTCACTTTGTTGAAAATTTGTGGATCTTATAGTATACAAAATATCAGCACTATAGGTAAAGTAGATTTTGAGGAAAGTGTACCGGAATAAAAAAAATGCATTTTGAGAAAATTGCAAATAAAGATAATTTCATCTATGATTCGTAAAATAATATTTTTAATACAATATAAAGCCATGCCATTATTGATTAGATTATTTTTCATCATTTTTCAGTTTTTAAATTGTAAGTTTGAAATTGTAGATTATTTAGAAGTCTTTTTAATTACTCTCTCCTTACTTCATCAACACGTGTTATCAACGATTCACACCTTCTTTTATCTAAAATACCAAGTTTTATGTCTATAAGTTTTAGTATTTTTACTTCACTTTGAACATCATCATTACAGAATATTACAGAATTCCTTACACATATTTTTATTGTTATAAAAATACACAAAGAAAATGTCTTTGATGAATTTAAGAAGTTAATTTGATGTCTAATTTAAATGGAGCTCTGTTTTTAAAAATTATAACAAAATAATCTCTGTTTTTGTACTCATACATATGAATATTTATTTATTTTAACGTAAAATCAAAAGTAATAAACATATCGAGAGTTATTCATGAGCATTCAAATGTTAACAATAAGCAGTTAGGAAAAACGAAATGTCTATTTTACACACACACAAGCTGTGCATTTAATATAGAATAATCCTCATTATCCACTTGATTTATAGTTTAAGAACTTCACTGAGTATTTATAAATGCAAAACTAGATATAACTAACATTTCAATAAACAAAAGTTTATTTTAAAATTTTTTACTAATCATTTAAACTTTCCTCAATTTTTGCACAAAATATGTAATTTTTCAATAAATTTGAACATATAATGTAGAAAAAATTAGTTTTTTACAATACATATTAAACACTACGAATTTTGAAGAAAGTGTACCTGAATCACATTAACACGCATTTTTTTACAATTTTAAAATTCAATTTTCTAGCGTTCTTTTTATTGAATTCTCATAAATAATGCCTCTAGAGATGCAGCAAAGTGCCCTGTATTTTTTAAAAGTAAAATAAAAAATGCAAAATTTAAAGCACCTTCACGTCTCAATTACCTTAAAGAATTACTTGATAATGAGATAACTATTTTAAGTAGAAATTAAATCGTTCAAACAGTGCAAAAACTATTTCTTAAAAAGACAAGTTAATTGCTTTTTTTTAAAAAAAAATGTAAGCAGTTAAATATTATTAGCAACAAAAGATAAACTAAAATAACTTTGAGTTGTTTAGTTTCATTTTTTGAAATTAAGGTTTTTCAAAGGCTCTTGTTTCTTATAGATTAAGTTTTCACAAAATGTTTTTCACCCCTTTTGTATTTTAATTTTTTTCTGCCCTTAAAATTTTTTTACGTTCCCCATAAGTAACCCTTAAAAATTATTCGGGATTTCAAACACGAATAATACTAATGAAATGGCTTGCGATTGGTATAGGTTAAATATAAATAAGGAAAAAAATGGGCTAAAATATTTCATAACTCATAAACGTTATTCTTATTTTCTTTTTTAAAAAAATGTTATCATTAAGACAAACTACAGATTAAAATCATCAATTGTTAAAGAATTTCTTATATGTTTTCAAGAAATTACATAAAAGTAGAGATTTCATTAAATCTTGTTGTTTAAATCAGTATAGAACTAATATAGTTACTTGAATTCTTTATATCTTTTTTTGTAGATCTTAAGATAATTTGAATTTTAGAAAATTCTTTTTAGTTTGAAAATGTTATACAAGAATTCTTATGCTACTACATTAATAAGAAAAAATCAATTTTTACTTTGAAAAGTTTGCAGACATATTTGATCAAAATTTTATATGAAATAAATTACATCAGAAGCTAAGAAAATACTGTATTGAACAATTATATTCTAAGAAATGCTATCATAATTTAATTTTTTAGTAACTTGACAATATAATTGCTCTTTAAGTGCATCATCATAATTGATTGCTAATAAAATAGTTTAACTAAAAATATATGTTAAAAATATTCTTGTAATTCCTAAATACTTATCCCTAAATTAACTCGCATGATTCGCATTAATTTAAAAAAAAAAAAATTTATCCTACTATTATTGAAATAAGAAACATTACCGGAATCCAAAGAACACAAACAGTGTCAATTAAGTGGAAATTTACTCAAATAAAAATCCCTTACATTTGGGGTGCGAGTGCTTATTCGAGGAAATAAGAGAAATACCGTAATTTTTAAAGAAAATTAATACTAAAACTAATTGTGACAGAATCTTAATTTTCCTTCCTCTTCATTACCATCTAGAGTTATACATTTCTTCCAGAATTTCTCGACACTTCAAAAGTTGTCATTGCAGAGTTCAGCATTTTTTGTCGAAAATCTTCGTTCCACCATCGGCATTGTCATAACGTCTTTGAATAACATTCTCAATATTATCAAATTTTCAACTCCATAACTTTTTTGTTAGTTCTTGGAACAAGAAAAAAATTCAATTAGAGTTAGGTTAGAAGAATAAGGTGAATGTGAAAATCTCAAAGTAATCGTTTGATTCTCAAGATGAGTGATTAAATGCAATTTCAGAAAGAAGATGGATATCTTTGGAGAACATATTGCACCATTTATTGATCAGAGTTTTATTCAACTTGTTCAGCAGTGTGCAGGTATAGGCCCAGATAGGAACCAACCCTATTCTGGCGGAATTTAAGATGACTGCACAACAATCCCAAGAAACAGACAACCACACTGATTTCTTCCTCAAATTCTCTTTAGAGAGAGGTACATCGCTGTGCTTCCACACTTTTTCCATCTCTCTGGATCACAGTGATATATACAGGATTCATCTGTATAGTTATCGGGTGATTTAAAAGAGCCCTACGCCTTACTTTAAGAGGTTCGACATCTCCTATGACAAGTCGCATCGTGTATTCTTCCAGTAGTGTAACACACATCCCCGCATTGCTGGGGATCCCAGGATTCTAGGGGCCCCTGATGTTATAGTTTTACGATCACTTATACGATCCGGCTTGGAGCCCCAAACTTGAATTAGCAGGAAGGCCCTAATGTTCTCCGTTACGCCATTGTATTCTTCTGAGAGTGAGTGAGTGAAGAGAGAGAGTTATATTAACACAAAGGCTATTTTAAAGCAACACGATGGCTATTGGTGATAAACTTGAAGCGAACCTTGCTCCCTTTTACCCTGTGACCCAGCTAATGGTATGGAAGGAAGTAAAGGATCATTCGACATGATGAATTCCAATTATTTTATTTATCACTTTAATCGACTCAAGCACAAATCAATTTAACACTATAAATAGGATGATCCAGTCAAGCAACAAAGGGAGGAGACAGAGGTCGCGTTTGGGGAGAATACATTAAATAAACTTCTTTTTTTATATTAAAGGTTCTTCCTTAATATTACTTTACACAGTAGATGTATATTTAATGACAGCTTAACGACTTTAATACTTTAAATATCCACGTAATATGAAGTTGGCAGTACCTGAACTTAGGCAGTCTTCTGGTCAATCCAACTTATCTTTAACACTTCCTTACTATAATCTTATACAAGGACTTTTAAACCATTTATGGTTATCTTCACCTTGTAACTATTTCGTTACTTCTGGTTAACTAAACTTCTTACTTTCTGTTGTCTATTCTCTTCACTTCTAATTCACTAACTCCTTTAACTCTCGAACTAGGAATATATATAATAAACTTAATTTGCATATCACGTTTCCTTCTTTAGGAGAAAATTGGTGAATTTTTCTGGCCCAAAGAATATCCAAGAGGATTGTTAATAGAAGGTCGCGTATAGATTCGTCACAAACTTAGTAAATTTGAATCTCGGTCAAAGGAGGAGAATGATCTCCATGAACAAGAGGACATTGAGCTTTGACAGATTTAAATTGCATCGACCACCTACACGGTGTTTGCTTCTGAAAGAATTTGTAATCAAGAAACTTAAAGTGCTGCCTCTTTTGACATGTCCCTTCTTGAATAATATTCAATACACTGCCATAGCTAAGAAGAGTCTCATTCATGAATAACAGGATGATTGCTCTTCGGTCTAGTAAAAAATTAAGTTTTTCACTTTCTTCACTGGGGCAGTATTGTCCTTGAGGAATAGCTTTGGACTGTACGCAGGGGACATGCAGTCTGCTACTATCATAATTTTTTACTAAATATGCTAAGTCAGCATCGAATAATTTACTTTTAAAGAATTAAATTAACTGCTATAGTATATAATAGAAGATTTATTGAAAAATATTTTTCAAAATATATTTAATGAGTGATTTATTGAATTTTGAATGTTTCTTAAATATATTTCTGCTACTTTTCCACTTATTTTCTAAAAAATTATTTTTAAAATGCTCAAGTAAACCTGTCCATTCATAGAATAACACGCATTTCCATAAAGTATCTCAAAATTTAACTAATGATATTCATCCAATGACTTGAAAATTTTGACAATTTTATCAATAGAATTACTTGTTTCACTTAATATCATCACAGACAAATAATGAAAGTACATTTTTATAAGTAAAATAATTTTTTATTTAAATTTAATATTTTTTAGACTATAATTAATCCAGTTATTATACATTAGGAAAGAACACATGGAACAAATATAACTATTCAGTACTTTAAGATTATTCTTATTGATTCAAAAAGAGGTATTTTGGGAAGTACTTTAATACAAACTGTTTTAAACAACAAACTGATCTATACAGAACGTTTTCCAACAACCCATTTTTTTCCTCTCAAAGTTTCGTCCAACATAATCAATATTTCTCGTAATTTACAGTTATGATCGCACCTGAGTTGGCACCCTGCTCTCTACATTAATTCACAGTAAAGACATTTAACACAGACAAACTGAAAACTGAATACGAAACCCGCCCTGTTATGCTGTGACCATTCTGAATGCTTGGGAAAAGAATTTAATTTCTTTTTAGTGAATATTGTATGATTAGTATGGATACAAAGATCAATATTTATACAACCACTCCGAAAAGTCCCTTGTTACCCTCTTAACTTCGGAACGGTTGTTGCTATATTCATAAAAGAGAGGTATCTAGATACTGTAAAGTAACCATGCGCTACTGAATAATACCACCTGCGACGCCACCTGGTGATAAGCTGCTAAGCTAGCATTTCTATCTTGAAAACAGAACAAGATTGGGGGGAGCGAGTTACAAACTTGTAGAGCATCATCGATTTAGTGCGAAAAGACACATCGGAGACATTAAAGCAAATAATAGAATGGTTAAACAACGAATTTATTTTTTCGTGATTTCCTTCTGTGATGGAAGAAAAACGAACGAGAAATAACAATATGCCTTTATTTGAGATGTTCAAACTTCACACCGTAAGCTGCAATGCACATTTGGATTCTCGTTTGAATGTCACGTAGCGTGCGTTGGAGCACAAAGCGTGACACAGCACAAGCGTCCGCAATGCATCCTTTAAAATCCTGAAATGATTGTGGATGGGTCGCATACACCTTCTGTTTCAGTTATTTCCACAGGGAAAAAGTCCTGTGGAGTCAGATCAGGTGAAATTGGAGACCGTTCTTTGACATAGCTATATCCTATTATTTAGCGCGCATGCTCACAAGATATCTCCAGGGAAGCAATACTTTGTGAAGGAATTCACAGGAATGTTATATATGTATGAAATATTCGCTGGCCGTTGAAATGATTTCTTTATAATATGATCGCTATTGTTGATGGTTTCTATGGCTGGGATTGACGAGGCGTCCGGTGATTGATTAAAACTTATGTAATACGACGATGTTGTTGGAATGGATTCTTTATATGAGATTGATAAGGCAGTACGGTGATTGAATAAAACTTGTTTATTATCCATCTTGAAACATTTAAGAAGACAATGATGACACACAAACAATAGCTACAGCACACTACATGATGACAAGAGACAAGAAAGAGAGTTGGTCTCCAGGAATCTCGCTATTTATAGGCAGCTTAAATCACGTGATCTGTGTGGATGGATGTAGTTTAAAATCCTCTCGTTAGGCGGCTGGTTAACTTATTACTAAAACGTTGGTCCTGAAGGGATGGACCAAAGGGAATTAAAAGTTATTAAGAATAATTAATGGGGATTATTGCATATATATATATATATATTATACTTAAGTATATATATATGTGTTTGTGTGTGTATGTGTGTGTAAGAGAGAGAGAAAGTTTAATATATATAAGAAATGTAAAAGTTGTTTATTTAAATTACATAAAGTATTTTAATGATGCTAGTTTACTTAGTTCAGCACCTAATTATTTAAATATTTTCATAAATATAAACGAGTTTCAGAATGTTTCAAAATTTTATAAAACAAAAACTAAGTACATTTGAAAGCTCAAATGTTGGAAAGAAATCAGTGATCTACTCTCCGCTGCAGAAATAAAAAAAAACCTTCAAACATAAAAGTAGATCGATTGATGCAGGGATAAATTCTTCTTCGCGTTGTATGGGAAATAGATTTTGAATTCGCATTCGAATGAATTCAGGAATCTGAGGTACAAAATGCTGCACTTGCATTCTTCAAATATAGAGCTAGCTAGCTGTCGACAGCAAAAAAAGAAAAGAAATCCAGTCCAACTTCATTCTTTCCTTTTGAAATTTTTTCCATCACTGAAATCAAGATTTACTAAAAAAAAAAAGAAATTTTCTTTAAATTCTTCGTTTTAAGCATAAAATGGGAAGTGCTTTAGGTTTTGTTTTGCTAGTTCACCTTTCCTCCAAAGAGTCCAAGTGATAGAAGTTGAGATTTGCATAATCTTCACAACTTTTTTTTAAAAAAAAACCAAAAAAGACGGGGAAAAAAGGGATTTCTTTTAAAGAAATAAGCACAGTTTTAAACACAGACGTTGTTCCGATCAAAATTATTTTCTTGAAATATTTTGAAATTCGAGTCATCTGAACAATGGCAAAAAGAATTTTAAGACAATATAATTTTAATTTTTTAAGTAACTTTATAATTACACAAGGTAATTTTCTTTGGAGCGCTAATCTGTTTTATAATTGATTTCTAAAACATTCTTTTTAAAACTTTTGTATGTTCTAAGTGGTTATTAATTACCCACAAGATCCAGACACGTTTCAAAACATGAATCAAAACAAAAAAAAACTAAAATCTGCTTAAATGTGTTACATATTTTTTATTAATATATAGATAGAGTGTTGAACAAGCTACTATACATTTTTACTTGTATAAAGATAAATAATTACCTAAATTAATGATTATATACATTAATTTAATGTTGATAAAAATACAGCAACATACTTTAGAAACATTTGTAAAGTGTGCCTAAAAATATAGAAAGAATGTCAATGAGAAAATAAAATCTAATAAATCAAGTATTTATGAAAAAATACACAACAATATATTACTATTTTAAAATTTATGCAGTCATTTTGTAAGGTACATGTATATTTTGGAAACTATCTCTTTAAACAAAGGTGGGCAAATACTAACCCACGTGCCAGATGCGGCACACCAAAGCATTCAGAAAACAAAGCAAGGGGAAAAAAGATAAAATATTATCTACGCTCTATAACAAAGAAAAAAGGACGCACCAAGAAAAAGTTGCCCAATTGTAATGAAATTTCGTATGCAAACATGCAAATAATTAAAATTTGGTGTCCAATGAATGAATAGCAGGAGCTACTGTGCATCGGAACTGCTCACTCAGCAGGTGTCAATAAAAAGCGATTCTCAATCTGATGGTCAAAATTTCCGTAGCATTGCGATTTAGGATAGCTTTTAATGACTGGAAAAATGCCTCACTGCAGGATTAGAGATCATTATGAGCAACTGACAGAGTTTGAAAGAGGTCGTATCATTGGATTGAAAGAGGGAAGTTGGGCAAATTGGAGAATCGCTCATGATAGGGTCGAAGCGATGGGGTTATTTGAAGATGCTAGCAAGAATGGTTGGACAATGGCAGATTTCAGCATCTTGATGGAAGTGGTTGACCTAGGGCCACAGCAAATCGGGAAGACAGATTAATTGTCAGATCAGCTGTCACGGTGCCTGATTCATCGTTATCAACCACCCGACTAGTGACTCGCACACGAATGTCCCCCATGACCATTTACAGATGGCTGATAGAATTAAATTTACAGTCTTACTGACCGCTATGCCACCTGCCCCCCACGTTTGCACACTGTCGAGCAAAATTACAGTGGTTCGTGGCTCTATCAGGTTGGAATCAGGCTGACTGAGGACGTATAGTGTTTAGAGACGAATCTCGCTTCCAACTGTGTCTTGATGATTACCAAAGACGTGTCTGAAGACGCCCAGGATAGTGTGCCGATCCTGCTTTCAATATTGCACACCACACGGGCCCTTAATCAGGAGTTATAGTTTGGGGTGCCATTTCTTTCGACGGCCGGATCCCTTTGGGGGCTAGTAGAGACACACAGCGGTACGTAGACGACAAACAAATGGCAGTGTTTACAATCTGGTGCGCGGAATTATTTTATGGCTTTGAAGTCTTCATAATCACATCTAATGATCAAAAATTATTGTTATTAACCCGATTATTAATTATTAATTATTCGATACTAACGCTAATGATTATGCGGAGTGACTAAGTCACACACACCCAAATATTTTTTTTATAATTATTTTTATTGTACACGATAAAAATCATGAATAGCTTAATTAAGAGAAAGTGTACTTACCTACTTTTAAGGACTTTTAAATTTTTCTTTGATAATTTGAGGAAAAATATCAACCAAACAGAACCAAGAAATTTCAAATGTGCGCGACTTTAAAAAATGACACAAATCACAGACATTTTCCGCTAACATTATAGGAATGTTAATTGCAGGCAAAACTGTCACATGTTGTTTAAGTTATTGTAGTTTTATTGTCTTTTAAAGTTCGATAAACAGCATGTTGAACTTTTTCTTGCTTACGTCTTTTTAATAGAACGAAAAGTATCTTGTGCTACATTTATAACTTCATATTTTTCCTGATGGAGTTCTTTAGGTAGAATTTGAAAATTTTTCTTTCAACTCAAACTTTTCCTCTTCATCGATTTTCTTATATTTACTTTCGCTAAGATGATTAATATGTTTTATTTAAGCAGGTTCTTCCCTTGCTTGATAATTTTCAACTTCCTTCAATACCATTTATTTCTCTTTTTTTTATTTTGCTCATTTACGTTTATAAACCATATCAAGTCGCACAACATAGCAATCAAAACTACTAAGTTGTTCCCACGGAGAAAATGTACCATATACATAGAAAATATCTTGGAAGTAAAGTGGTTGCTTGGGGAAATCAGGGAAAACAAGTACCTTAAAACTGTAAAAAAAAACGTTTGCCCCCCCCCCTCTTAACAAAAAAAAGGAAATATGTTACAAATACATTTTAGCTCCCATGAAGACGATCCCATAGGAGGATACTGACAAGGTCATTGGTAATAAATAAACAGTTTTTCCGTAATTAACTACTTCGTAAGCCTGAGGGTGACTCTCTGCCCCGCGCGCTTGCTCCTGGGTTAAAGTAAATTGTGAGTACTATATATATATATCTAATATATAAAATTCTCGTGTCACAGTGTTTGTAACCAAACTTCTCCAAAACGGTTTAACCGATTCTTATGAAATTTTGTGCGTATATTCAGTAGGTTTGAGAATAGGACGTAAACTATTTTTCATTCCGATATTGCAATTAGTTAAAAAAATTTTATTAAAACCCTTAAAACGCGTAATTGTTTTACCCCTGTGTGTTTCTTATTTGACCGCGGCTCAACAAATTATACCAGATGTGAATTTCATCAAGAATAAATGACCGCTAAGTGGACCTAGTTTTTGAACAAGGATCTAAGGATATTAACAGCAACAGTAATGTAATATGTGGCAGAATATTTACAAAAAATAGGGTGGAAAGTGAAAGATTAAATGGTAACAGATTAAACAAGTACAATCAAACAAAAGTACGCATCCTCAAGAATTAACATTGTACATATGCATTAAAGGAAAATGGGTATGATGAGGAGGGATATAATAGGAAAGGAGTGAAAGGGACAAAATAGTGTGCCTGATTGTATCTGTAGGGAGGGTTTGAGCAGTATAACTATTTATATTGCAGGATTCCGAGTCCCTAGCATTAAATTCGCTTGATGAAAAGCATTCTATTCGCATTATATTCGCTCTTACGTAGAGAAATAAGAGGAAGAAACAAGCATCGCAAAAATACCAACGGCTAAAATTGAAACAAATCATAACTTTGGGGGTTTCAGGAATAGCAGCTAAATTTGATATTAAATTAAAGATCCATATCTATTATATGTGGCATAAGTGTTACAGTGATCAATCCGTCTCAATCCCAAAAGATCTATCCATTAAACACACACACAAAAAACGACATGCGTTTGTGGGAATTTCGTATTGTGCTACATGTTACGTTTTAACAATTTTGAATCAAATTTGAACCTAATTGGAGAGTCAAATAAAGAAATTATTTACCCATGACTTGTATTTTCAAAAAAAAAAATTCAAAAGCTACAAAATTTTGTTCAGACGAAACGATAGAACTTCCGACTAGAAAATGAGTCTCAGAGGTGTTCCTCGTAGCCCCAACAAACCAGATCTAAACCGTCGACTGTTGAAGATTTCCAATCGCATACTAACGAAAACTTATTACAACACGGCTAGGGAGCCTATGAGGGGCATAAATTGTGGGTTGTTAATTTTCGCGCAATTTCATTTTTGGGGTTTCCATGCGCCAAATCGGGAAAAATGCCCACTGTGCGACATTCTGAAAACTGTTTTACTACCGTTCTTTTTACAGTACCCTCGCCTTATTTTCCAGCAAGATAATGACAGGCCACATACGGCACGCCATGCTATGAACTGTCTTACGGCTTGTCAAATACTTCCTTGGCCAGCCAGATCACAAGATCTCTCACCAATCGAGCATGTCTGGGATATGATGGGAAGGCAACCGCATCTACCAGGTAATGTTGATGACTTGGCCCGACAATGGGAGAAAATTTTGGCAAGAAATATCGCAGGAGATCATTAAGGTGCTTTATCACTGTATGCCACGTCGTGTGGCAGCTTGCATCCAGGCTAGAGGTGGTTCAACACCTTATTGAGCTCGTTACTTAGTAACTTTGTAACTCTGAAATAAATCATTCAATTTTTCTGAAATTTTAATCATTTTCTATTCTGTACATAATATTTCTACCCACCAAAGGTTTTCTCTATCAGATAACTCATTCTTCATGTGGCATTTTTTTATAGAGTGTATATTTGGCACATAGTGAGCAAAAGTTTCTTGCACTCAGATCAATCAGAGGGTAAATATAGAAACAAGTCACCTGACACAACTTGAAGGCTGTGATGAGACTTTCAGCAAGCAATCTTAATGCTGTTTTCAAAAAAATTGTAAATAGGTGTGATAGGGGATATTTCTGTCATTGAACTAATTCTGAAATTAAATGTGCATGCTGCTACAGATGATAACAAATTAGCTCTGTAAATAGGCTATGGTAGGCCTAAATGCGGCAAGATGCCAGCAATAAAATTAATGTTGATAGAGTTCAAATGAGAGATAAAGTACTTAAATTCAAAACAAACAGAAATTTATTATGATCAACATAAAAATCAGTATCAACTATTTATCAATATATTTTAGAATTAAAGTATATTTAGACAAAGAGGCCCTTAATATGAGAAGAAACACTTTAGTACGACGATGATTGATGTGGTACGTCATGAGTGATGTCGTAGAAGTGATAAATTGCAGGGGACAGTTTAGATTGTAGGTTGTAGTTGCGCGACAAGCGACAATATCGTAAGTGTACAAGGTACCACAACATCCCGGCCCCCGTTGAAATGATTATTTCACCATTTACAAGCATACAAGCACGTTTTAATATAAGTCAAATTCACATAATCAGTCAAATTCACAAACATGAGCTATTACACAACATAAAAGAAAAACTTTTTTTTGTTTCTAATGGACTGCAGAATGGTGTTTTACCATTGAAGACCTAGTACATTTCCCGGGAGTTAGTATCTCTTTTCGGTGCGGAACAATATAGGTGGATACCAATCGCCGCTGGTAATTCTGACGACCAGTTTCCTTCACAGAGGGAGGCGCCTGATTTCTGACGATGTGTACCTGTACTAAGATGTAATTTTGCCAGGAGCACCCAGGTGAAATAGACACTGTAGGGATCTTTTACATGCCGTATAATCATACGACATGGCCGATATCAATTTTCTGCATCATTAAAATCCATCGACTTGAGCCGGGGTCGAACCCACAACCTTGGGTGCAGAAGTTTAGTGACAAACCAACCACGCCACCCAGCCGGCTAAAAGAATAACTAAGTTTAAATAAAATAAATATAAAACATAGCACACAAAATAAAAAAAGAACGAAGAAAAACATATTTATATGTTAAACAAATTAAATACAAAGGCAAAAAATAATGGTAGTATTACATGAATGACAAAAATTATAATTATTACTACACATTTTCAATAGGTAAAATACAGGTATCTCTAACATTTCTTTTAATTATTTTTCCATTAGGGAGGTTAAAATTTACAACCCTTATTTTGTTGTCATTACCATAAAAAACTTCTAAAATTCTACCAGTAAGCCATTTGTTTTATTTAACCTAATTTGACTCAGTTTTATTTAACCTGTATTGATTAATTTTTAGGGTACAATTTATTCCTTATTAGTTAGATGCAAAGTTAACTAATGAATGCAATCGTTTTAAAAAAATGTATAAATCTCAGGTAATCTCCGTATCCTCAATATTTCCTTCGAGCGAAAACAATTGCCCACTCTGATTTAAAAGAAATAAGGGACATTTTATGGACAATATCATGAGTTTATTTTTGAATATTAAATAATGAAATCATAATCAGTCGTCAGAAATGTTACGTTTTTATTATTTATTAATCATCTGATTTATGTTTAATTAATGTTTTAGATAGGTTTTAAAAATTGTTATCACAAAACTTTTTTTAGTTCCTTTTGTTTTAAGTACTGCAAATAAATATTCGAAGAACCTTGTTCAATTAAAGTACTACAATTCTAAATAGAGTAATACCTCGACTTACGCGATTTTCAAATCTCGTCGAATCGTCTTTTTTTATTATTATTTATCACTGAAACTGTGTCAGAGCCTGAAGAAATTGGTTATTTGATTGAAAAAGTTCTCGATTTTTCAAGGCAAATAAATTCAGAAGCGGATAGTGATGGCATTTAAGAATTGTTAAATTCCCACAATCAGAAGCTGACAATTTATGAGCTCATAAAAATGTATGAGCAAGACTAAGATATCGAAGATCTTGTGGCTTTAGACCCAGTTCAATCAAAAGAACGAATGACGGTTTTTGATTGAAGGCTTCAGTTTAATAAGGGTTACATATTTTAGAAAATACACATGTTTCAACGAAAAATGCATTTTTTTCAACAAAAATGGAATAAAAAAATCATTAACATGCTAGGAGGAAATTTTGGAGGAGAAAAAAATCTTTAAGCGACCAGACTACTTTTAAAATTTTATGAAGCTTCTTCATCAAAATAACTTCGGCTTGAGATTTTGTATTTGTGTTATCTAAGATTTAGTTTAACCTTATTTTCTCTAAAATATTATTTTATTTAGTCTCCGTTTACAAGAAAAAGTAATCAATATGTATTTATATGAGGGATTATACCCCGATTTCTGTGAGTTTGACTTACGTGGTTATCACTCAGTTCCAACTATCACATAAGTTCGGGGTATTACTGTACTGGAAGCATTTCGCTAAATAAAATCTTGATTTATTCTTAATTTATTTATTTTAGTTTAGATCAATATATCTGTGAAGTAACATTTCTGAAAAACTTCTTTTAATGGGGAAGAGAAATACTTATTCTGATTTCAGTGTATGAATGATGAAATTGTTAAGTGTAATCGAAATACACACATAAAGTAAGTTTTAATTATTCATCCCCCAGCACTAGCTGGTACACCCTTTCTTCGCACGAGTGAATTAAAAAATTAAATACTACATATTGAAGGATAAAGAAGTTTTTAATGAGTTAATTTGAAATGAATTGCAAATTTAAAAAAAAAAAAACCTTTTGCGTATTTTAGTAGAACAAAAAAAAAAAAACATATATTTGTTAAATTTTAAGTCTGTAGATCTAATAGCTAATAAAAAAGATTTTTTATTTATTTATAACACCCATAACTGTCTTGTGGGTCGATTTTTCAAAACACCTTTCTAAGTTGATCTTTGCTCAACAAAAGTAACAAATTGTTACAAATTTTGTGTAATGAACGCTTAAATAATTATATATGGATTATAGTGTAAATAATTTATATATGGATGTGTTATACGTTAATATTACTTTTTGTTGTATTTATTTTACTTTAAAATTGTAATATTCGCAAGCAACATCGTTCCTTACATTATAATGGCAATTAAAAAAATGGAAACTTAATGAAATGTTGGCGATAGAGCCAAATTGGCATCCTTTTTGGCGACCACGTTGGCAACTTGGCGATTGATTGAACGGTGCAGAAGTTGCTTTGCTGTAGCGGCACCTGGTGGGGAGCTGCAACAAAGAGGATAGCACAAAAACCTCCTCCACAGAAAAATAGATATAAATACCAATTTCCATAGTGATCGGTTGAACGGTGTTGGAGTAAAGCGAAGTCACATATATACAAACATCCTTTTTTATATATGTAGATTAACATTAAAAGAGAACCTATCCACACAAACCAAATTTATCTGTGCTTGGCGACCATGTTGGTAACTTGGCGTTCGATTGAACTGTGCAGAAATTGATATTCTGTAACGTAACCTGGTAGGGAGCTGCAATAAAAAGGATAGCACAAAAACCTTCTCCATAAAAAATACATATGCATGCCAATTTTCATAGTGATTGGCTTAACGATGTTAGAAAGAAGCAATTTCATATATACAAACATCCATTTATATATATATAAATAAATAAAAACATGAGAACAAAAATAAACACAAATATAATTAAAATCCGCACCTTCTAATATCTCTTTCTTTAAGCAAATTAATCTAATTTAACTTTGCGATTCCTTTGAGCTTGGATGTAAACTGATAGTTCATTACGGTGAGTAACTACTACATTAAACTCTCCTCTCGGTGTTGAGGTTTAATGTTGAAATAAGGTGAAACTCTCTCCGCTTGACTGTTAATTACTTTTCTAAAAATGTCGTCGGATTAAAACTCGCACCGGTGAGTCATTAAGTTCCTTAATTTCACTCCATCATCATTTTTATTATATTTTTCTCTTGGCTATAGAATGCAATTTCAGTTTAAGGAATGTTTAAAATTAGTCTTCAAGAGGTTTAACGATACTTTTTCGAACTTGATGAGACTTATCGTGCTATAGAAGAGTTATCCGTGTATGTAATAAATTAAATATTCTGTATTCTTTTAACTTTGAATTTGTTTTCAATTTTCCTAGAATTCCTTAAAATTAATTTTGTGCATTAAAAGAACATAAAGATCAAATCGAAATATAGTAATTATAATAATAATTAGATCTCAGAAATCTCTCAACTAGAGAATTGAATCATACATACGCTCAAATAATATTTAATTCCTTGTTAAATAATTCATTGCAATACATTTTAAGTAGGAATATTTCTTTAACTTTTGGATATGATATATGTGTATGATGGATGTAAGTACATTTCTTTCAAAATTAAAGTACAAGTTTTTTAATAATCATCTGGTACATTTTTGTCACAATCACTATTCGAATTATGTATTTTAGCCCTAAGCTAAGCTAAGACCCTTTTACAATTGAATTTTAAGAGATAATACAGGCTTATGTAAGCCCTAATGAATAAAAACTTAAGGGAACCACAAGACATCATATACTTTAAAAAAATCGATTTTTCAATTTTCGTTCTAAAAAATAGTGCATATTTTTCTGAATCTAAAAATGTATAATATTTCCTTGTTTGATCTATATAAACTTTTGATTTTTTTGTCCATTTGAATGAATAACCCAGCTATTCTGTGACATAATATGTATTACAAGATCTCAAAACTAAGATTATCAGAATTTTAAGGTTTTATGATTATTTCAAAGAAATTATGCATTTAATTCATTAAAAAACTGGTTTATTATGTTTGATATGTTGCTTTATATATATGCGTAAAAAGTTTTGTACATTCAAGAAATATTCTTGAAGAAATGGTACCTACATGAAAATATATCTCGAAAATTATGTTCATGTTAACTGAAACAAAGGGGAAAAACATATGAATTTAAAATTACTTTTGTAACTCTAGAAAATGATTAAGCATTATTATTAGCATTATAAATAGGCAAGCAAATACTAATAAAGTGTATACTATGTGAATTTTTTTTTTTTTTTTTTAGTTTTTTAACTTTTTCTCAAAAGCATATTTTTTTTGCATTTAGGTACATTTAAAAAAAAACTATTGCACTGTATCATTCCATATTTTTTATACTTCTATACAAGATGCCTATGCGTATAGTGAACCTATTTTTTTTATTAAAATAGTGCCTAATCTTTTAAAAAATGGTTTTATGCATAAAAAAAGCAAAAAAATAAAACATTTCCAAATTTCAAAGTTTTATAATTTTTTTAATGAAACTATACTGAAAAAATAGGTTCACTGTCGTTTGTGTATTATTTTATATATGTGTAAAAATATTTTGCATAAAAAAAAGACACTTTTTAAAAAATGGTACCTAAATATAAGTATGTATTATCAGTTCTCAAAAAATTACTTAAATTAAATTAGGAAAAAAAAAACTTTTGAACTCTAAAAAGTTATTTTTGTAGTTCTACAGAATAATTAAAATATCTTTTTATTAAGAACATAAAATATATAAACTCTATTTGAAATCATAAAAGATATATGTCTCATAAGCAAAGGGTCTTAATTTTAGCATTTTGCTCTTTCGAGCATGTTCTGGTTCTCTTAAACTTTATTTCAATATTTTTGTATAATGTGATGATAATTTTCAAAATGTTGGCATGTAATACTAATAATAATATCAACTACCTAAAAATGCGTTTGACAGCTTTTAAATATAATACAATTAAAATACTAACAAGAAGATGAGAGATAAGGGAAAATCCTTTTAAATAATAAAGTGGAAATAAAATAAATGTTACAATTAATGCACACACATATAAAAAGTACTGTTCCATATCTTTCAGCAGATGTATAGATTTCTTATGGAACATGGAACTCACTAAACACTGAATTGGGTGATTATTCTTTACCCTGAATATTTTTCCGAAGCATTAATTTTAATTTATAATTTTCTTTTCTGAAAAATACATACTTTTATCAAAATATAATTATAATGGTCTTTAGAAAGGTATAATTTATACTTTTTTTTAAGGAAAGATACATTTTCCTTGCAATTTCTTGAAACCACACACACTGGATCCAACAATTATGCAGCTTAAAAGTACTTATCTACATTCGGGTTCAAAATAAAGAGAATTTACACATTTTGTCGAATTTCATGAAAAGAATTGAAAGAAATCTAAAAATACTGCTCTAAACAAATACGTAAATATTTTCATTTAATATGTAAGAGTGTATATGAACGTAACTAGTCGAGAAACAGAAGTTATGAGCACGCGTGCCAAAGTCCACATTTCCTTCGTATTCGTCTAAATTTTTGGTATTTTTTGCAACAATCAGTTAAATTAAAATGCTGACAGTAAAAATGCTTAACCACCAACGTTTAGTTGATGAAGTGAGGTGGCGAATTGCGGGTAGGCTAGAAGCAGACCAGTCTCAAAATCAGATTTGTAGATAAATCAATTTAACGCCAATCATCGAGATAAACTTATGGAAACAGTTTCAGGATGCCGGATCCGTCGAAAGAAAGACTGAGCAAGGTTGTCCGAGAGCCATGATGTCAAGAGAATACCGCCATTTGCCTAATATAGCGAGGCGTAACAGAGATACTACAGCTTCTAAGTTTTTTCTTGAGCTGTATTCGGCCAAAGAAACCTTTTGAAGACCTTTTGTTTGAGCCCTGTTCAGTTCTGAAAACAGGAGAGTCCGCTTAAAATATTGCAGAGGTCATAGAGATTGGAGCATGGATCAATGGGAGACCGTTATCTTCACTGATGAGTCCCATGCAACCAAACCAAAGATTATCACCATAATTTCTTTTGAGAAAACCAGGAATCCACTATCTGCAATTCATTATTTGAGAAACTGACCATTACCGTAGCAGAGGCTTCATGGTCTGGGCAGATATTACGTTGGACGGCCGCACACCTCCATGTCTTTGAAAGGAGTATTGTGATTGCTGTGAGGTATATATATAGGGATAAAGTCTTGAAACCCTGTATTCACTTTTTCAGGAGTGCAGTTGGGCCTGATTTCATTTTAATGAATAATAACGCAAGGCCACTTGGAGTTAATCTGGCTACGTCTTAATCGAAAGCGGATTTATTCACCGGATGGATTGACCAACATGATATCTAGACTACAACTCTATACAGCACGTCTGGGACGCTCTGGGGAGAGGGAGGGTAATTACAACTCGCAAATCTTCTATGAGAAATGTCCAAGACCTCAGAACAACTTTGCTGAACGAGTGGGACCAATGCCACAGGGACTCATAAACCTCCTTATTTCCAGTATAAAATCACGGTGCGAGGCTTATACATATGTAAGAGGCGAACGAATTCTCTATTAACCAATTTTTTTTGTTCTTTTCTGCAATTTCGGTTTCCGTTCTTCCTACTCCAATGAGTACTACGAACGATCATGCGCGTGCATTATAACTTTTTAATTATTATTTTTTTTGTATTATATCAACCCTAAAAACAAAGAAAAATTCATTAAAGTCTATCCAGTAGCTCTAGAGATAATCGACAAAATCTGAAAATTCTCTTAATTTTGAACACCAGTGTATAATAATAAGAATATTTTAAGATAATGATCTTTAAATGTTTCAAACTGACGCTTCTATAATGCGGCGTTGTTGGATTATAAATAATCTAATTTAGAGTCTTCCTGAATTCAAATGACTCTTCAATCTAAAATAGGCTACCTTTATTTAGAGAGCTACCTTATAAAGAGGTTTATTTTGGTCAAGTAGAAAAAGTTTTGAATTTTTTTTTCTATTAACTTCCCAAATCTAATATTTCCTTGCTCATTATTAGACTAGAAAGCCGGGAAAAAATAAGAAATTTCAGGAAGTTTACCTTTGCCTCTCAGAAATAAGTAAAAGACAAATGTTATTGTAACAAACTTAAGATGAGCATTAGGATTCTTAACGTTATTGCAAATAATTATTAAGAATTCAGATTCTCATTCATTAGTTTTTATTTTGTATTTGTACCAATTACACAGGAAGAACCCAAATGAAGTTGGTCTCATTTTGCAGAGAACCAAACAATATTTATTTTTAACCAAAATTGGCACAACAAAATTATAATATTAAAGAGGAATTTTTTAGTAGTTTCTTACGATCAAGTGAATTACGTTGGCCTCGTTTTAATTTCTGTATAAAAATTTTCTTTTCTCAAATGTACTATCAGATTTACTGCTAATTAACGTCGCATTCAGAAGCATCAAGAAGCCATTCGTCTTGTGGCCGTAAAAGTAGTACCAGAAAGAAGAATTGAGCTAAAAAAAAGACGTGCTCGATACTTAATTTAAGCATTATCTACTGGTTTTTGTTACGAAAATCTCATGTATGCTAGTCTATGCAAGTAATAAGAATATATTTCGGGTAGTGTAATTAAGATTTTCTAATTAGTTACAGATTAAAAAGAGGATGGATTGATATAGGATTATTAACAGATTTGACTCAGATTACTGAAACTCGTTTAATGGAGTTTTTCTCAGTTAAAAGTCATTATAAACAATTAAAAACTGTGTGGTGAGGGTTATTTTCATCCCTGTTACGCATAATATTTTCCTCACTTCTATACAATAATTAAAACACTTGTACTTATTTATCTTTTTATAGGAATCCATGGTGTTAATTAACAGACGTAGAAAGTAAAACATACAAGAGTCATTTTAATTCAGAACTTAATTAAAATTTCATATGTCTTAATTAAATTTGATGCTTGTTCATCCAAAAAAGTTATGATAAAAGGAATGATTAAAGAAAATACTTTCAGAAGCGACACTCTCTTTACAGGGGAAAGCGATTTTCTCCATCAGATAATTGAACTGCACTTCTTGTTTGTTGTACTGAATTACGAATAAAACTAACAATGAAACGAGACTTAATTAAATTCTTCCATCCTCATTTTGAATATTATTGTAAGTATATGCAATACTTTTAAAGCTGGAAGCTATGAAAAGACTTTTTATAATTTGATTTTCTTTTATAATGCGATTAAGTGTAAGGCTAAAGACTTTTTTTCGTCTCTCGCTATCGATTTCTTAAATAATGACTTTATTTTTTATGGGAAAAAAAGGTGTTTTTGTGCTCGATTCTACGTATTAGAGCAGTCTTACCTAAGAATTTTCAATAAAAGAAACAAAATAAGAATTGATTGTCTTATAGTAGTGTACTTTTTCAATAAATTAACAAAGAGTTTTCTTGAACAATACATTTTTGCCTTACGGTAACCATCAAGACTCTCCAGCTCAAATCAATATTTTTTAAAGTATATGAATATACAATATGGCAGATGAAATAATTCTAGTGATATCCATTATTCACTTTAAAAAAATCTTTTATTCTATGTTGGACTAGAAGTTTTAATTTTTATTTTATTGTAAAAAGTAAAAATAAAAGTAAAAATCGAAACATGATCCTGACAGCTATAGCGCTTATAGGTTCATGTATTTATTTGAAAGTTTTTAATGCTGATTAAATAAATTAATTATCAAATTATTATTTATTTTTTAAAAATTCTTAAGTATTGTATTCTTAAGTATTATAAACATTTTAAACTGTTTTTTTATTGTTTTTTTCCTCAAAAACGTGCAAAGATTTGTGGATGCGACTTAGAATCGATGACAATTTTTTTTTTACAGAAACATTTTGAGAATTTAGGGTGCAGCTTAGAATCGATAGAATCGACAGTGGATTCGATTCGATTAAATGCGGTATATATATATAAATATATAATATATATATAATATGTATATATATAATATATATATGTATATATATATATATATATATATATAATATATATATGTATATAATAATCCCCATTAATTATTCTTAGTATCTTTTAATTATCTGGTCCATCCTTTCAGGACTCACATTTTAATAATAAATTAGCCAGCCGTCTAACGAGAATATTTTAAACTGCATCTAGCTATCCACTCAGATCATGTGATTTGAGCCACGTATAAATAGCGAGATTCCTGGAGACCGTTCTTTTTCCCTTCTGTATTTTGTCTGCGTCAACATGTAGCCGGCTGCAGCTTGTTTTGTACTTTGTGTGTGTATGTTTGTTCGTGATTATGTCCTATGGTGTCTTCATGTTCACTGTACAATAAACAAGATTAACCTCAAGACTACCTCATCAATCCCATTTTATAAAGAATCTATTTCAACGGCCAGCGTCATATTACATATACATATATATATAAAATCGCGTGTCATGGTTTGCCCGCAAACTCTGAGTTTACTCAATCGATCTAATATACTTTTGCATATTCTGTGTCATTTCGTCTAACTAAGAAGATAGGATAGTTTTTATCTCAATTAATGACGTTATTATTCTTTTACTCTAAGAAATGAGATAAATTCCGAAACCGGAAAATTCACAAAATGTCTCAATGCGCGCGTGCCGACGGAAGCAGATTTTGTAGACCAAAGTGCACGAAAAGTGAGTGCCCATCGTATTTCGGCGCGTGGAATCTGAATTTTGAATCGGTTCCCCAAAACATCCGTAACCTTACAGGATAATGCCGGACGACCGTATTTTAGACACACCGGGACAGGTGCTTACCTGAAAAGCCTTGGTGTCAGACATATTTTAAGAAGGGCAACCTGAATTTGATATCCAATCCGAAAAATTTCTTTAACTTTGCTGGAGAATTTCTGACGACTTTTGTGCGGACCGCGGAAGTGGCTTAAGTCTAGGTGTGAGTGAAAAGTATGTATATATATTCACTCTGAAGTCTGTCATAAAATATGGTACGTGTCTTTGTCACTTGTGCTGGGTGCTTGAATGTTTTTCTTGTCCACTTCGTGATTGTTTTCAAACTCATGTATGCAAATAAATATAAATCATTCTACGGAGTATCTTTCCATGGCGGCATATTACCAATACATTGCACTTTTTCTGCTTTGGAAATAATCCTGATATGTTCCCTTTTTCTCAACACGCTTTATTATTGGAAAAAATTTTAATGCATTGGTAGTTGTCATAAACTAGTAAAATGATTTAATATACTTGTAGACGCAGATAAATGTTTTTAATAGATAATTACTAAAAAAACTGTCTTTTTAATAGACGTTATTATTTTTAATAATAAATAGAAACATACGTCTGAAGAGCTGCAAATATCTATATAAAAAATAGCTTTCAGCTCGCACTCCACGGTCTGCCAGCTTGTGGTCTAGTCTATAAATGAAATTCGTAGGGGTTTTTTCTGCCCTTTCCTGAAATCAAATTCAAAGAGCAATCGATTTCAAAACATGCAAACTATTTTCCTGAAACCAATACATAGAGGATGAAATATAGTTGTTTTAATTCTTTAAGGATTGAAGGCTTTTCTCAAGCTTCTCTTAACCAACATTCCTTCAATACTTTTTCGAAAAACTTTGGAATACGAAGATTAATGAGCCTCTGCACTGGTGACACTTTTCAAACATTTGTCTTCAGAACTTATTGATTGTCTTATTCCCTAGTCACCGAAAAATAAGGCAATTCTCCCTATTTATGGTGAAATATATACTCAACATGAATATAGAGTAACTTAAGCACCGTAAGTTATATCCTCATTTTATTATTATAATTTGTTTTTAGGAAAGATAACATACGCAATAAAATAATTAGGTTACTTTTTTTTTACTGTACCATTGTATAATTCTTATAAATTAATTATTATTTAAGGACAATTCAGTTATTTTTAAGGTATACTGTCAACCAAATGGCGGACCAACCCCCGTTCTACAAATAATACAACTATTCATAATCATTGCTCAAACTATAAAACTGTAATTTAAATGTATAGTGTAAATTCATTTTTCCTCAATATATTATAAGCAGGAAAAAATAATAAAGGCGTTTCAATGGAGAAATACTGGCGATACAGCAAGTTGGCATCATTTTTGGAGATTAAATTGGGCGACTTGGCGACCATGTTGGTGAACGTATGGACGCTTCTGGAAATTACTGGAGAAATCTATAATATCATGATCTATGACGTAAGCTGATTTTTCGAGAAAGCCCTGGAAGGTAGGGGAGAGATCTCAAAGCAAACCTTTCTAGGCTCTTCTCTTCAGTTTAATTCAACTTTTTCCACCTTTTATAACCAATTATACCTTATGTAAAAAAAACTTTTTTTCAGTGTCATTTTTTTTTATATAGAAAGAGATATAAAGCTTGAAGTTTATTATTGTCACAAATTTAATAGGGATTATGTAAATCTTATTTTTTATTCGGAGTAGGTAATTATTTATCGCTGTCAATAGTAATAAATGCTCATTTTTTCAATCAACTGTGAATCTGGGATATAACACTTTTATGAAATAGTTGATGTAAAGTTCATAAGACAAGCAAGTTAATCTAATACAAAGTTTCACTATTATTGCTTTGGTTTGCTTTGATTTTTTAATAACGTCGCACTCTAAAACAAAGCGAGGGCTTAGTGTTATTGAAATTTAATCTTTCAAAATGAATTTTAAAAGGTTTTTCATTGCACTCTGCAAAACACATTTTTGTTAAAAAATAAAAGTTTTAATTATTAGTTAAACTAATTAATAATTTATTAAAATAATATTTTTATAATTATTTTCACTCAAAATGGGGAAATTATTTTAGGTTAAATTCGTTTATGAAATTTTAAATATAACTGAATAAAATTCAATAAAAGCACCTAAGCCGGAAAAATATTCAGAACTTATAAAATGCTTAGAATTAATTTTCTTCAAGGCTAATTTTTTGGTACTTTTGTCGTTTTTTTATCAAATTATATAGGGTGTTACATTCCAAAAATTAAATTAAATGATTGAAACTACATGATTAACTTTAATTTTCCCATTTCTGGAGTAATAATAAAAATTTCTTATATTCAATTACTAAGCCTGTTTAAAATAAACCTAGTATCAATAAATTTTCTAAAATTACGTAAGTTTCTCGATTTTTTTCAAAAGACGCATTTGAATTAAATACTTTCATAATATTCATCTAGAGATTAAAAAATTGCTAATATATTATTAATATACGTTCCATTAATTTGAGCTCCAGATTATAAAACCTCTGATTCATTTCAGTATCTTTATAATTAAAATAAACTTTCTGCAGCTTTCTGTAACTAACTTTCTACAACATTAAAAATATTTAAACTTAAAGCATTTTGTATGAAACAAGAGAAAATCCAATGTTCTCCAAAAATAACAATTAAAAAACGCATGGCAATAATATTTCTTTCCTAATATAAGGCCTTTAATTAGGTAATTTTAGCGCAATCAAATAAATAACTTCTAAAAGGCTAAATTTAGTTGTGCAACAGCCCATGAACGTCAAGGTCTACTGGGCCTATCTCAATATACGTCATCATTGGGCTCTGAGGTGCATGAGCAGATGTCCCGATCAAGTGGTCAATCTGAAGCAAAACCCCCAGCGTTTAGTCCCCAAAAGCAAGCTTGGTACTCATTTATCGACCCACTGAAGGGATGAAACGCTGAATCGACCTTGCCCATCCCGAGGATAGAGTTCAGGGACTGTGGTGTGGAAGCGAGATACGCCACCACTAGCTACCGGGATTTCATATTACTTGTAAGATGTATAAATATTTGTTTTTGAAAGTACTTTACAATGAAATAAATACTCGCAATGATATTTTTAATTATTACTTTCAAAACAAATTAACTTTATTCACATAACTTTCAAGAGAATTTAATTTTCAATTTAACAATTCCCAATTACAATACTAAGCTTCAATTGCTCTTAAAATTAAAGAAATGATTAAGAAATATCCTCATTGAATGAAAAAATACATTTTTTAAAAACAGAAAAGTTTGATAACTCTGAGGCATCAAAAAAATTAATAATATATGAAGCTGTATAGAACATTAAAAAATAAATTCTATGCAACAGTTATGTATGTAATATGCAAATAATTACTGCAAAATAAATATTTACGCCTTATGTCAATGTTTCTCAAACTGGGGTTTGTGCTAACCCTACAAGGGGGGCGCGAGTATATCCAAAAGTCAATAACAAAAGATTAATTAAAAAATATTAATTTACTGAAGGAAGCAAAATAAAATATAATGACATAATGAAAAATAAAAATTACATTTACACAGACTTATAAATGTATCGGTACTGCACAATGTGTTTCATAATTAATTTAACAGTACTAAGTTAAGAACAATTTAATAGTTACTAGTGACCTTATGGATATGTCATAAAATTTTACACAAAATTTAATATTTATATCTTGATAATTTGTACGGTTTATAATTAAAGTCGTATTGTAGCTTTGCGTCAAAGTATATTATTATTTAATCCCATATATTATTAATGTATAGAGAGGGAAGGGTAAGAGATAAAAATTAGGACTGGAAATTGGGTCGTAAGTATTGAAAGTTTGAGAAAAAAAAGCACTGCTTTATATGCATCCCTATGTGCATAATATGAAGTTGTTGAAAGTAACGTTCATCCTAACTTGTCTTTTACTTCTTGACAGTGGGAGATGACATAATTTTTTTTATTTTTATATGAGTGTGTTTAAAATTAAATCATAAACTTGAATTAAGAACGAACTCTATTTGTCATATTTCGGTTCTGATTAAATTACAACCGTTTACAAAAGTTTCTGACCAGTAAGCAATTTTCAGTATTTTAACACATTTTATTTTCTTGTAATTTATTACTTAAAATCATGTGTTGATTTCATCAGACCTATTCTACTCTTATAAATAAAAGTACCCGTTGCTCTTTTATCGCTAGCTGTTTATTGGATTTTGTGGTAGATATTCTTATTGTGTCATTACTGAAGTATTAAACAACTCTTCATTTACTTCTGCAAGAAAGGCATAAATAGTGATCATGCATAAAACTGGATTTTCTAAATTTGAAATAAGTTCTAGGTTAAATGAGCAAGACAACTTTCCTTCAAGCTGTCAGTAACTTTAAAATTTCGGGACCTTAACAGAAGAGGTTGATTAAGATAAAAGAATGAGAGTGAGAGAATATTAACGTCGCACTGATTAGCAACACGAGGGCTTTTGGTGATGGTCCGCGTAATTTTGAACCATGGTCAAGTGACGCGGACGACACCTGAGCTTGCACCCCCTCTCCTAACTACCACACGACACCAACGGGAGGACATTTGAGCTCTCAACAGATTTAGCGCGCATCTCTCCCCTACACGGTGGATCTTTGGTGGTACTAGGATTGAACCCATGACATGCTAGCCATGATCCGATGCCTCGGCCACCGTGGCCGCTAAAAGAATGAGAGAGCTAATCGTGTGATAGAAAGCATGGTCATACGATCTTCAACAACCTCCTGCAATAATATTAGAATTATTTTAATTGCAAAGGGCACCTATATCAATTTGAGTACAATTTCAAAAAAATCCACAGATTTTGGTTTATTATCCAATAAACTTCTCCACTGAAAAACCTCGATTTAACCCAAAAAGAAAAGACTAAAAAAATGACTGTCTTTCCTTTTGCTAGAAACTATCAGAATTGGGCTATAAGCAGTTGAGTATGGTTTTAATTCTAGATGAATAATGTATGCAGAAATTTTCTACATGCGTTTTCAGATGTTCGCCGGCGAAGGGGAACAAACGAATGTGAATCCTCCAAGTTGGATGATTTGAAGTGCAATGATTGTGTCTAGTAAAATTATTCTGCCTTCCTTGCCTCCTGAAACCATTATAAACTAAAATAGGTACTTTAACTCTCTGTAGCGTAGTGTAGACTGTAGGCGAGATACCGTATGATCGCCTACCAAATTAATAGCATTGAGTTTATAAATTACTCACGCACCGAAGCCAGTGGGCTATACTCTGAGCTAACGAACTGATACCAAAGAAAACATTTAGATGATGTTACAAGAACTATGAGATACCAAGGTTTCCGTGGCGTTACTTGATAGAGCATGTTTCTGAAATAGGTTTTGTAACAGTGTTTGTGAAAAGGGTGGCTTCATCCATTTAAGAGCCAGCCTGCGCAAACACGTTGGGTTAAATATTCTTAAAAGTTTTTGTTTCTGGAGTAGTCGTATGTAAGAAAAGACCGAAT
Organism: Trichonephila clavata; assembly: GCA_019973975.1. Taxonomy (NCBI): domain Eukaryota; kingdom Metazoa; phylum Arthropoda; class Arachnida; order Araneae; family Nephilidae; genus Trichonephila; species Trichonephila clavata. The sequence goes on along the minus strand of BMAO01025589.1, from coordinate 19,293 downwards.
CGAACAATCGAGTGGGTTTGTAGAAAGAGAAAAGTATTACTTTTCATCAATAGACGACGGTTGTAGTCCATCCTTGACTTTCAGCGAGAAAGTCTAAATTTGCTTGCAAGTACAGTTGATACACGTCTCCATTTTATCTGTCGTAGACAAAGAATTATTAATATATTTCTATTTGCTTCGATATACAATATATTTTTGTCTTTATATATAAATAACTCTAAAATAATAAAAAAATTAATTATACTCTATTAAACTTGCTTGTAGAACTCAAAATTTCGTTACCCGCATGATCGTGCGACTTGCGCGTTACTGAAGTCATTTCTGTGTGCTGTAAAGGTTAGTCTTGCCTTATGAGTTTTTTCTGTTTAAATAATTTTAATAAAAACCAAAGTAAAAGCGAAACATATACATAAGAACAGAATTAATAGCATACTTTCTTGAAGAGCATATTTTAGCATATTTTTTTGTCATGGAAGAGTTCCTTTTTTCTTTCTCTTGCTCTTTTTTGCCCTTAATTTCTTCTTTCATACATTTGTTGAGGAGTATGACATTTTCATCCTTGACACAAATGTCTACATCCATATCTCTTCCCCCCTCCCCCAAAAGAAAATTCTGGGCTTTCCAATGGTCATTGGTAAGATGTTTAATTTTCTTTAAAAAAATTTCCTTTGATACATTTTATTATTTTCAATGGAATACTGGGGAAACTTTTAACACAATATTTTCTCGGGTGTCCTAAGAGGAAAAGAATTCTTACTCAAGAATAAATGTTGTAATTGATGAATAAATCAGGTTCTGATCTTTGTGATGTCTCGGATGATATGACTATGCTGAGGACTAAACATACGAATCACGTATATTGGAAGGATAAATAAATTCAGATGGAGAGCGATGAAGAAAAACATGAAAATATTCGTATTGGAAAGAAAATTTCGGAAGCACCCTTTGCCATCAAAATCTCTTGAGCTCTTTCATTTCATTGATTTTGAGGTAGCTTCAGTACAAACAAGACGCAATATTAAAAAAATCTCTACAAAAAAATCAAAATCGATCTCTTAAAATTTAAATTAGAGATAGATCTAGCATAGCAGCTTCTGCTTACTAACAAAATTATTTTAACTGAGAATGAAGATGATAGTGTTATAATTCTTCCACCTGAAAGATCCAAGTTTTATAATTCACTTTGCTAAAAGGCCATGTCAGGAAAAGGGCACGATATATATAGACATTTTCGATGTGTTGATGACATTTCAAGGCCTCGAAAGCGCAGATTTGCAAACTGCGAAAGCAGTTTGAAAACTTAAGCATTGCTGACTTAAGACAGCTTATATATAAAAAACTTTTATTATATAAAAGTGGGGTTGAACATGTTTTGTGACCCGCCAACCTTTCCCTTTCTGTTAATAATACTGAGCAAAAACCTATGGAAAATAATGGATAGGAAATCTAAATCCATTATGAGAAAAAGGTAACTTACCTAAAAATTGCATACAGAAATGCCGAGCCCGCGCTAAATCTGAGTACAATAAACAAGTTATTGCCAGATTCTGGACCCAAATACAAATTCAAAGCAAAGTAATGGCGGAAAAGTAGCACTTAGCAAAAGTATGAAAATAATAGAAATAATAAATTAAGAATTGTCAACATACTACCAATATCTTAGGGACTCTAAGATTATATGATTTAAAAATTATAATAAATTTTAAAAAAGTAATTTTATCTAAAATTAGAGATTGGGGCTATCTAAAACTATCTAGGAAGAATAATAACCTGTTAAGGCGGTATGGTACCATCTTCACATTTTTTTTTATTTTTAATATATGATATTTGGTTTCAATTGTATTTCATAAAGGTTAATATTTAATAATAATTCCATACAAAAATTTTTAATTTGCTGTAAAATGTTTGTAATATTTAAATTTTGTTAGCTTTTTTAAGCATTTTTTAAATCCCTAAGGCTTTTTTAAATATGTCTCTTTTCTTTCAAACATTTTTTCCAAGTACCTTATAATATACTACATAAAACTGTACATGGGTTTTTTTCTGCTGCTTTTCTTTAATTTTTATTAATTTTTTCATAGGTAAACTTCCAAAATTTCCCAAAAAAACATTAATTTTGATTTTGAATTTTTTTCGAAAAAGTACTAAACTTGTTAGAGCTTATTCCATGCATAGTTTTACAAAACATACATTTCAGAACATGTATAAAAAATTTCAAATCCATACTTCAATTATCAAAAAAGCCTTAGGGTTTTGAATAACAGTATATGTACAAAAATTCAACATGGAGAAATATGAGAGTTTGAAGTTTTCATTCCATGAATAGCATGATATAATATTCATCAAATAGTCTGAAACTTTTATGAAATGTTAATTAGCTTACATAAAACTACTTACCATAAAAATTGCACAAATGTAGAACAATTAAACAGTATATTGCCATAAGGATTATGTAGAAAAAAACGACGAATGAAAGATCAATATTTCATAAAACTGTATCATAATAATTATAAAAAAAAATAAATACACACACTTCAGAGCTAATTCCATGCTCAGAGCTAATGCACAACATGTACAAAATATGTTTATGCTTTTATTTTTTATTTCCATGATTTTAAAAGCCTTCGCATGTTAAATATTGTACACGAATAAAAGCAAAATGAAATAACAATTATAGGTAAAATACATCAAAATCTAAGATCTGTGTATGTGCATTTGTTTAAATAAATATCTTAAAATATTTTAATAATAAACGTGTTGAATCTCGCGCACATGGGATATATATATATATCACCAGAAACAAATATTTAAAAATGGGAGAGTTTTTTCATTCTTGAGAATTAGATTTTTAATTATCTGAGTTATCAAAATGAGATTTAGTATTTGTTCTTTGGGAGAATCCGTTTTGAAGTTTTAATTTCATTCATAATAATATCATAAAAAGCACACACAACTTTTAAATCTTGACCAAATCCATTTGATCTTCCAGTAAATAATTCACAAACTAGAATTTTTGCAGGAATTGCACAATTATTTCTTAAAATGATTTATTACTGCATATATAATGTCAATCTCATTGATGCGCATTAGAAAAATAATTAATTCATTTTTTATCAGGCTCTTTTCTAGCAGATAATCCGAAATGTAAGCGTAGTAGTTGCTGTTTAGCATCAAACATTGCTCCATTACTTAATGAAAAATGCAGGTAAAGCTTTGAAATTTTGCAGGCATATATATAAAGATTCGGGGTATCAAATGAGCCAATAAAATTTTTTCGACAGTTTAATGATTTTTAGGGTACCATATCGCTTTAAAACTATGGAAATTTATCCTTACTATTTATAATTTTTTTATTCAAATATCTATTAATAAAATTAATTGGGTATTTTTGAATTAAACAGTATTTAGTAAAATGTTTATAGTTTTTTATTTTTTCTGATTTATTTGAAACTAGAAATTTATTGCGTTGTGTGTAATTGATAATAATAATATTTATGAATACATATAACATGCACATTACTCTCCCAATGCGGTACTTTTATAATATTGAAATTAAAGTCTTCTCGTTTATCATAAATATTAGTAACTATTTTATTATCTTTTAATTTAATTTCTATATCAAGAAAATTTGCTTCATAATTATTACTATTTGTCTGAATTAAATTAAGATATTGTGGATAAAAATTAATGTTAGGTTTAAAGTTGTCTTGCTTGCCAAAAAGTAATTATATCATCTATATAGCGAAAAAAGTAATATTCTAAGTTGTCTGTGAAACTATTTTCAAAGTAATGTAAATATAAATTGGTAAGACAATATAAATATATATATATTGGTTCTTTATAAATATTTTTTTTTTGCTGCGGAATTCTATCGATTCTGATTTTCTGTGGAAGTCTTAAATTTTTGTTAATTGTGTTTCAAGGGGTCTAGGTTATAATATATTGACTAGCAACAACATCACTACAGATAATCAGTTTAATGTTTATCCCCCATTGTTCATAGCTGAAAACACAAACAAAATTCAATTTTTCATTATTTGAAAATTCTATTATTATCTTTAATTTTTAGCTTTATATAACTCAAATAAATTTTTAGACATTTAAAACCCGCAAAACAACAAAAACAAATTTATTTACAGACAAACATAAGCAGATTTAATTTCAATTCCTATATCAACACAAGCGCGCGCGTGAACAGTTTTATTAAATTTCTCTACTTTTTTATTGTTGATTTGATTTTTATTTTAACATTTATAAGTATTTTCGCAATAATGCATTTAAATCATATATGAATTTTTTTCAAGTTTTGAATGAACGTGATTTATTTCAAAACTCGCCAGACAATAGAAAAGTTTTTTTTCTTTGCGTATTTAATAATGCATTATTGTGACTAAAATAATGCATAAAATTGCGTATGCACATCATCTTCAACCAAAGCCTTGATTAAAAGTTTATTTTTTACAACGCTTCCGTTCCAATAGAATCTTTAGGTTTTATTAAAACATTTTTCCTTTAGATATTCAAGTATATTAATGTAAAAACAAAAGTGCGTGTTTTTAAAAAATTGAAGTCTTCTGATTCCGGAAATTGGCTTTCTTCCGGCTACCGACATAATCGCGGAAGGAAATGTTCCCGAAGTAAACGCTGCGATAGAATCTTTTCGACGTGAAATGAATAACACGAGAGAAACCATTTTTCGCGTCCCTAACTTTTATCAACTGTTCACAAAAAAGGCATTGAAACTCCTAAAGCGCAATAATGTTTTTCACGTTTGAAGTGGGGAAAAAAAGCTGTTAGAATTTACAAAAACACGTGAAAAATAAATGCAAGCTATGTGCGTTTTACTTTTTTTTGTATGTACAAAATGAGATTTTAATCACTTAGAGCAGTGGTCTTCAAACTGCGTTCCACGGAACCCTGGGGTTCCACAAGGCATACCCAGGGGTTCCACGAGTCAAAAAAAAAATCCGAGAAGAAATAAATATGTATACAAAAGGGGTTTATGTTCTCTCTGAAGTTTGTATAGTTTGTTATCTAAAGCTCATCCCCCTATTCATTAAAGTAGAAAATTTTATTTTTATATAATAACTTTATTTTACAACACTTCTCAAAACTTTTATTAAAATATAATAAAAGAATATTAAAATTCTTATCTTGATATATGTACTTTCTACTGGATTGTGAATTTTCTGTTGTTTACTATCGCGGGTTCCATGAGATAATTTATACTCGTTAGTTAGCACAATGCTTTGCAAAACTAAATAGTTTTCTAATGTAAAATGCACCTTTTTGCATTTGTGGAAAACAAGACATATAATGAAGGAAAGTGAACAACAAATCGACTGTTCCTGCTTAAATTTAGATTTTAGCAGGAACAGCATTTAAATTTTAGATTGCAAAAATTCTCTTCTCTCTCTCTCTCTCTCTCATGGAAAATACATGGGATTCTCCACACAGCTTTAAACAGTTTAACGCCATTCAGAATATTGTGTTTAAGTGAAATACATTTCTCAACGTAAATGACTATAAAAACACAAAGTATAAAACAAATTAAATGCATAAAATGTAATGCGATTGCATTCACTTTCAATAGATTTAGACTTCGACAGTTCATGTGAAAAAAAGCCAGCACATATCCCAGTTACTAACTATAATTCATGGATAGTTAGTCTTGAATCAAAAATTAATATTATTAATGAGTAAATTATATTTTAAAAAATTACATTACAAGTTTTTAGTAATAAATGCAACACTTTTCTAAAATTGCCTTTAAATAAGTTGCCTATTTATTTAAAGGCACTACTTTACATTTTTTATTTTGAGATACATTCTTTGAATAATGTGAATAGAGGATGAGGTTCTACGGAAATACTTTCTCTTTCTAGGGGTTGCACTGAAGCACCTTCAAGTTCTAGGGGTTCCGTGAGTTGAAAAAGTTTGAAGACCGCTGGCTTAGAGTATCGGTTTTTAAACTGTAGTCCATGGACCTCCAGATGTCTCCAGCAACATTCTATGTGGTCACAGTGAAGCTCTTTTGTTTAATATTAATATTACTTTTTTTTACAGACCCTGAAAGACTTCGGAGGAAAATAATGTACACGTTCCTGCAAAAGTTAAGGAACAACTGTTTTTTTGCGTCTTATTTGCAAATGAATGAATATATAAACACCAAATTTGGATGACATGTGCAAACAACAGTTATGTATTGACTGTAAGATAGAAGTTTACGTAACAAAAATTCAAAAATGATTTACAACCAAAAAAAAAGCAATCTCGCTGGAAAAGTCCGTTCTTGAAAAAATAATAATCACAGTTGTATGTGGTAAAATATCATAGAAAAATAACAAAAATGGGTTTTAATAAGGGATATGCTCACCCCTAGCTTGAATACATTGGTGGCATCGAATTTCCATGCTGTCAATTAAGCTGTCGGTAACCGAAATGGGAGGCGAATTCCAGACACGGAGTAAGCTTTGTTCCAACTCTCCTAAAGACCTTGAAGGAGGACTTAAAGCAGCAACCTGTCTACCAAGATAGTTCCAAAGATGCTCTATCAGATTTAAATCTGGAGATTGAGCTGGCCATTCCATTCGCTCCAAACCAAGACCCTCAAGATATTCCTCAACAATTACAGCTCGGTGAGGTCGTGCATTACCAACCATCAGAATGAAGTCATTGCCAATTGTACCGAAATACGGGCGGACATATGGATCAAGGATCTCACCCCAATATTTCACACCAGTCAGAGGTCCTCCCTGGAACACATACTACCGAATGAGATCCCTGCCCAAACCATTATTTTACCACCTCGATAACTATATCTTTCACCACTATTGTATTGATGATATCTAGTGCTTCGTTTCCTCCAGATGAGCAGACGTCCTGAATCGCTCTCCAGTGTGAATCTGGACTCGCCTGTAAGGAGTACAGAAGCCCATCACTGTCTGGTCCAGGAAACGTGTTCTCTTTCCCAAGATAAGCGGGCCCTTCTCTGTCGTCTGTTGAGGGGTACACACACAAGTGATCGCCTTGCATACAGACCTGAATTGTGAAGACGCCTTCGCAACATACTAGCGGATATTCTTGTTCCTGATGCTACAGAGTGGTCTGCAACAAGTTGTGGCAATGAAACCCTTCTTCTCCTTCGGGCCCAAAGAGCGATAAAACGGTCTCCTGCAGGTGTGCCTGCACATGTCTTCTGGACACAGATGCTTCGGTTTGATATTGATTCCAGAGACGGTGGACCACACTACGAGACACATTAAGACGCCTAGCAGCATCAGCCTGTGACAACCCCATTTCCATCCATCCGACCACCCTCCACCTTAACGAATCGGGCAAACGGCTTCTCTCAGACATTGCGAGACCCCACTTCCTATTGTCAACATATCTGATAGCAAAATTTGTAAATCAACAAAAGTTACACGCTTAATTTCAAAAGCCTGATGTATGCATATTTTTCTCTCACTCTAATATATCTGCTCTTTCCTATTAGCTATTGTTTTTGCCTAAATTTATATAAACTATACATTTTATTATTACTGTCATTTTTTTACATTGAGCTTCGAAAAACATGTTCCTTAACTTTTGGAGGCCAGTGTATTATCTTAAACTAGAGCACTTAATTGCCCCAAATGAAAAAACTCTACTAGAATATGTATTTCGATCAAGAATATTAATTCATTTAGTTCTAAATTAGTATTTCATAATATTTTAATTAGATGTTTACTGTTTTCTTAAAGTAAAAAAAAAAGAAATATTTTAAAAAAAGATTGCGTGTGCTTATAACCACACGATAGAAGGGATAATTTCAAATCTTGTAATATTATTTCAGAGATTAGTAAGGTGAATAAAAGCAAGGGGATATTAGTATTGGCATATAAAATTATTTATTCATTATTATTATGTAAGGGAGAGAAAACCTAGACATATTTGTGTTTGCATTCACTGTATAAAGAAAGATTCAAAATGTAAATAATACTATCTGATAAAAACATTCCAGCATTTCCTTATATTCTTAGTTTTTCACTCTAAATCGCTTTTTTAAAAATAATGAAAACTATGAGTTGTAATTCATCAGAAATTTGTCTTTATGCATATGATCCATAAACCTCAACCAGGTCAATTCTGTCTTAGGTTTATTACAATTAATTATTGCTGGCATTTGGTGATTTTATAAATTTTTTTCGTTATTTTTTTATGGCTCTTTGAAATGGAAAAGTGCCTTTTTTAAAAATATTTTATGTGCAAAAAAGCAAAAAAATAAAAAAATTTCAAAATTTCGAAATTCCATAAAATTTTTAAAGAAGTTTTATAATATTTCATCTCAGCTAACTTGACAGCGTTCAGAAAGATATAAAATGTACAAATCTACTTGAAAAATAGTTCCAACTTTTTTTTTCTTTTGGAATTTAAATCCAAGAAAATCCACAGCAATTTGTAAAATATTTAAAACTTTGTGGAAATTTGGGTAGAATAACATATTTCAAGTTAATCACTTGTTAAAAGCATTTATTTTTGGAACAAAGTTAATTAATATAGTCAACAGAGCAACATCATGGAATTCCAGTTTGGCTGAAAACCGATTTTCGACGCCAAATTTTGTCATTGTTGTAAGTCTTTTTTGTTGAAGGAATTTGCATTGTTACGGAAAATTCCGATTCACACATTGTTACGAGCGTTACAAACCCGAGCGTAACAATGTTTGGCTTCTTAAAACGCATCATTCAAGTTTCCTCTCCAGCAAAACGTGTCACTTCAAAAAGTCTATATAAGTAGTAGAGGTAATCTTAGGATTATTGAGGAACCTTTAAATCACTTAACCACGAGTTAGAAATCATAGAGTGATATTCAAAATCATGTAAGGCCACGATGTCAGGTTGATATCAGATCGATATCAGGTCAGGATAAAAGAGGTCCGCGACGATCGAAAGTTTACTTAAAGTATTCCAAAATCCAGTTTTGAGGATTCTAGAAATATCTTTGAAATAAAATCCGCAAACCTGAAAATCTGATTATTTGTAGATTCAGATGAAATCAGGAGACAGAAACGAAATTGCAATTCTTCAGACTGTAAAGTCAAAAATTTTGGTAGAATAAATTTTCAGGCAATTTTTTTTTTACTTTATAATAATATAATAAAAATTGGTTTATTATCTGAGAGATGTTACTTTTTTTAAAATTGACTTTAATTTATATATATGTATTCACTATGGTATTCAAAATTACTTTGTCAATGCAAGAAGTTATTTTAAAGAATACAAAAATGTACTAACTTTTCGGAAATAAGAGGTTTAAATAAAAGCAAAATATTGAATATATTTTGATTTGCAAAACGAAAATAAGTCGCTTTTGTAATTCAAAAAACGTTGAAACATGTTTTGCGTACAAAGTTAATACTATAATTCGAGTTGCAATTTGACCACAGACTTTATTAAATAATTGAAAAGTGCCTTTTAAACTAACTAAGTAATCGCAACAATAATTCAAACCGCACTTTTGCCAAAAAAACATAAATCATTTCAAAAATATAATCCGATATTGTATGTATAAAGTTTCACATACGAATTTCTTAAGATCAAGTATGCAAACGATTAAATTTCCAAGGGCAATGAATGTTAATTTCGGTTATAGCGGGTTTTTGCTATTGCGCAAATAGCGTTAGGTTAAACTTAAATAAATATGGACAGTTAGTTTTTTCTCGTTGTTGGTGGTTACAGCTACCTGGAGGCAAAATTAGTAAAATGTGGCGTCAGTTTATCGGAGACCATATAATTTACTGGGCGACTTCGAACGGGATCTCATATTTGATAAGCATGAAGATGGCTGGTAATTACGAGTAATAGACTCACACCTGCACCATACCCACATAAGAGTACAAAGATCTCAGCAAGAAACTTATTCTTGGAAAAATGTCTCTGGAAGTCCAGGATTCTGGAATGCAAAACAAAATCGCCTGAGAAGAATCTCCTGAATCAGTTTCATAGCAGACCATCACTGCTGCAAGCTGATTGGAATCGCATAGTTGCAAACGACAAACCTTACTTCAATCTTGGGACAGATGCCCGTTGAACCCGTATGTGGAGAAGCAAAGTCATGTTCAACATTTGTTTTACAGACGTAAGCAAAAAGGCGGGTAAGATTTTTTTAATACTTTTTTTTTTGCTGTTTCAATTTCTATACCGTAGAGAACTTTTGCCCTGCTTCTAGTTAAATAAAAACTCAAAATAAATTTTCAAATTAAAAAATATCTGCCGCTTGAGCTTAAACTTAAAATTTTGAAACTTCACAAGTTTTTGTCATTTTTTCACAATTATATAACTTAACTTTGAGGAGCAAGAAAAAAATTATTACCAGTAAATTTTAAAAATATAGTTTAATTTTCTTCTGTAAAATTGGCAGTATTTTGTAATTGTGAAATATAATTTCGCAAAAAGAGCTCCACGTAAAAATTTCTGAATATTTCAAAACTACAAATGAGATGGGAAAGCGAAAGATATACATATTTTTTTTTATTAAAAACATGTTTGCTTTTTAACTTAGCTAGAGGGTATATCGGTTCCCAAAATTCTCATAATAGCTCCCGGATTCCATATTTGATAAGAAACCCGGGAACTGAAAATCGACATAACACTAGAGGTAGACGAAATGCCATAAAACATTAAAATATAATCAAAGACAATTATTAAATTAACAACTAGCCTAATTCGCGGTACTAGAGGAAGACCAGTTTTTTCTATAGCCAACGCTAAGTTACTAAAATATACTTCTACTAAGCATTACAATACTTGCAGGCTCTACCGACGCCGAGTTTTCAATAAACCAGGGGTGGGCAACTGTTTTGGCTCACGGGCTACTTTATGGAAGTGGAGGATACCGGAGGACTGCACATTTTTTAAATGATTACTTTCATTAGTTAACTTTACATCCCAGAAAAGGGGCAGATTATATCACAAAAATCAATATATATGTAGGAAAGGAGTGCAAGTTTTTTTTTTTACTTCTTTTGATTTTTATTGTAAGAGATGGCACCACTAATCGAAACCACGTGAGTTTTAGCTGCGCGATACGATAAGGTCATGTATTTATAACGGGGGCAGAAAGGAAAAACTGAGAGTTGCACCAAAGCTTGAACGAAGGCAGGTCAGAGGAAATCGCTCTCTCCGTTGTTTTGAGAAAGAGTACGTGTTTTCGGAATTAGTATGGTACTATCTCGAAATATTTAAAACCCCTTGTAAATAGTAAATGTTTTAGTTGTGTTTGTTAATAAATTAAGTTATTTTAACTCTGCGTGCTTATTTTAACATTTAAATCGAACCTTCCCCTAGACGCCGTCCCACAAATTGGGGGTTCGACCGAGAATTTTTTAAACTATTCAAAGTTTTATCTAAGAGCATTTTTTAAAAGTTTTACCTCCTCATCGATTTTTGATTTCCTGAGCGGTACATAGACATTGCCTTGCATCGAATAGAGACCCGGCGAAGCCTTCAGCTGGATAAGTAGTTTTACGAGAGATACGGAAGTCTTGCGAGCGATGCGGAGATACTTCAGCGAGAACAGTCTACAGGTAGAGGGGGTCCATTGACTTGGTTAGAAACACGGAATCTTGGCGAATTTCCACGTCAGCTACAGTCAACCAAAACTGGAAGCCCAGCGACTCAACGAGATACTGAACGAATTGAACGGGATTACCTTAATCATTGAGGTCAACACTGACGAGAGAACCTTTGGAACTGCATCGAATTGCGAGTTATCAACACGAAACAAGATTTCCTGTGTCATTGAGGTCAACGTAAAGTGTCTTCAGAATTACATTGAATTGTGGTAGTATCCTTTTTTTTGGTATTGTGTGAGTAATAGGCGAAAATTATATAAATGAATGATTTTTTGTGTGTACATTTCCTGTTCTGTGAATCTGAAATTGAATTTTGAAGTACTAGGTACTATTATTGGTTTAATTGCAAACATAGGTATTTGATGTTCTTTTAGTTTTGGATTAATAACTGAGTACTTTCCGTGTTTTTTCTTAGTAATCTATTTTTGATAAATGAGAGGAACGCGTTGTTTTTTTTAATAAAAAATAAAATTGATATTAACTGTAATACTGTTGTGTTTTGTAAAATGATTTAAGTTCCGGGAATTCTTTAAAAAGTCCATTTTTGTCTATAATTGTTTATAATTGATAATTGCATCTTATTTAAATTATCTTTTGTTTCTTTTTAAGTGAGTAAACTTTTTGCGTGTCATTTTAATGGTTTTGTCTCATTTAACTTGGGTAAAAATATAAGTTGTTCTCTGGGTCACCATTCTGAGTATAAAAATGGCATTCTTACTCGCGAAAAGGAAAGAGGATTTGGTGTCACTCGCCGAGGATTTGGATCTTACTATCGAAGCAGGTATCACAAAATTGAAGTTAAAGGAGCTGATCGTAAAAAGCCCAGATTACGTTGAAGACAATGTTAAAAAGATGCTTGATAGCATAGTGGAGGAACGTACAAAAAGAGAAGAGAGAGAAAGGGCTGAGAGAGAGAGGGCTGAGAGAGAGGATATGCGAAAGGATGAGAGAGAAAGACGAGAGTACGAATTAGAGAAGTTGCGAATACAAGCGCAACAGACTGCCGGTATGCCGAATAACACCGAAAACGTTCAAGCATCGAATAAACTGTTTCACGAAACTTTTCATAAGTTTAATATGAAGGAAGATATTAGTTTGAATCTTGCCTTATTTGAGCGTCATGCAGAACTAACTTTCTTACCGAAAAAATATTGGGTTCAAAAACTTATAGGTTTAATACCCGTCGAAATTGCCCATCTGATCGCAAGAGAACCAACTGATAAGTGTAATGATTACGATCATGTAAAGGATCTACTCTTACAAAGATTTAAATTATTTCCGGAAAAATTTCGTCAGTAATTTTTGTTTCACCAAAAGTCCGATGAACAAACATGGCAAGATTTTCAACACGAATTACAGACGTATTTTGATGGATGGACTTTGGGCTTAAAAGTTAAAACCTACGACCAATTACGAGAATTAATCATAGCCGATCAAATGAAGAAGAGGGCGCCGTATGATTTTCAGGAACACTTTTTGGACGAATGGTCTACTATTAACTCATCTATTGAGCTAGCGAAAAAATTTGAAGATTATGAGGACGTCCGAAGAACTAACTATAGGGCCAAAGCAGTTAAACTCATTTGCTAAGAGATCGAACAATAACGATAATTGTTCTCAAAGGCAAGAACGTTTTCACCTTGGAAATAATTGGAATAATAGAAAATGCTTTCAATCGACGAGAACTTACGATAAAAGAGTTAAACAGGTAACATGTTACTACTGCAGGGGACCAGGTCACTATGCCGTAGATTGTACAAAGCGCAACAAGGGTACGAAAATCAATAAATCTTCAAGCTCTCCGGTCCAGATCTGTTCTCGAATTCAGCAAGACAGAATTAAGACCAGGAAAATAACCATCGGAAACAAGACTTTTGAGGCCTCTAATCGACACTGGAAGCTCAGTTTCGCTCATTCGTGAAGATGTAAGCAAAGGAATCATCGAGCAATCGAAGCTCTCGAAGGACATTGTCGTGTTATCTGGATTGGGAAAGTACGAAGTCAAAACAAAAGGATCGTTCCAACGAGAAATCGAATTGGATGGAGAGAAATATTCCGTAATATGGCATGTCGTGCCTGCGGTGCATTTGGAGTTCCAGGCAGTGATAGGATCGGACATTTTGGAACAAGCTTTTGTTGGCTTTGATAAAAAAAGGTGTTTATTTCCGTAAACACGAAGAGAAGGTGTGGTTTGTGAATACACAGGTTTTATGAAGCAAGAACTGAAGACGAAATCGAAGTTAAACATGTTATCAATCCTCGAATAAGAAAGGAACTCTCTGAACTAATCAACAGCTATACACCTAAGAAGACCGAAACAACAAATATATCCATGAGAATTATCCTGAAGGATGATATACCAGTTTACCAAACAGCACACCGTTTGTCGTTTCTGGAGAATCAGACCGTCAACAAGCAGATCGACGAATGGTTGGATAAGGGAATCGTGAGACCAAGCTCTTCTGAATATGCAAGTCCAATCGTGTTAGTCAAGAAGAAAGACGGTACCGACAGAATATGCATTGACTATAGGAAACTGAACCGAAAACTAGTCAAGGATCGCTTCCCCTTGCCACTGATAGAGGACGTATTGGATAGGCTGCAAGACGCCAAAGTGTATTCCACGTTAGACTTGAAAAATGGGTTTTTTCATGTCGACGTAAACGAGAATTACAAGCATTTCACCTCCTTTGTTGTACCAGACGGGCAGTTTGAATTTAATAAGGTACCTTTTGGTCTCAGTACAAGCTCATGCGTATTCCAAAGATATGTGTACAGCATTTTTAGGGAACTCATGCGAAAAGGCATCGTAATAATTTATTTGGACGATTTGATCGTTCCAGCTAAAGATGAGAAAGAAGGTTTGGAAAAACTAAAGAAGGTGTTTGAGGTCGCATCCAGATATGGGTTGGAGATCAAGTTTCAAAAATGTCAGTTTTTAAAACGAAAGGTGGAATTTTTGCGTCACGTTGTCGAAAATGGAACGGTGCGCCCTTCAATTGCAAAAACGATAGCTGTCAAGAGGTTTCCTGTACCAACGACTGCTAAACAAGTCCAAAGTTTTTTAGGACTCACTGGCTATTTTCGAAAATTTATTCCGTCATACTCTAAAATAGCGAAACCTTTGAGTGATCTAATTAGAAACGACAATCGATTTGTCTTTGAACGACCTCAAATAGAAGCATTTGAAAAGCTCAAGCAATTATTGACTGAAAGTCCAGTATTAAGTATTTTCCAGCAGGGAAAAACAACCGAATTGCACACGGCGCAAGTCAACAAGGCTACGGATCCGTCTTACTCCAAGAGGCAGAAGATGGAAAATTGCATCCTGTTCAATACATGTCTAAGAAAACTACTCCGGCAGAGGAGAAGTATAGCAGCTATGAACTTGAAGTTCTTGCTGTTGTCAACGCTTTAAAGAAATTCCGTACCTAGCTTATGGGAAATCATTTCAAAATCATAACGGATTGCTCAGCGTTTCAAAGGACTATGGACAAAAAGGATTTGGTTACTCGTATAGCGCGATAAGCATTATTGCTGGAAGAGTTTGATTATGAAATTGTGCATCGTTCCGGCCAGATAATGCAACATGTGGATGCTGTAACGTATGTGCGCCCCCCCCCCTTGAGACATCTGGGACTTGCTTCCCACGGGCGGGTCAGTTTTAGAAGAATGATGACCACACGTGCAAAACCACCTGCAGTCGCTAATATACTGCGACGGACGTGTCTTAATCAGCCCCTGCAACCTTTGACCCGAGGGAAGCATTTCGCCTCCACCGGATGTGGGGGTGAAAGGGGACGTGCGGACGTCGGTGAACCGCAGAGAAGAGAGAAGAGCGGAAAACTTCGCTTGGAACGGACACCAACAAGATCCCTCCCTCACAAAATTATTTTGGACTTCAAAATCATCTCATAGTTAAACTTGTATATTAATGTAAATAATAGCTGTGACAATTAAACTAAATTATATTTCAAACACGCTACCATTATTGAATCAAACGTCACAGCATTAACGAAAGTGGTGCCAGTGCTGAGGATTAATAAAAAAATAATAGAGATTACCGGACCCGTGAGAGGAGGTGATTTGGTGATTCTGGTTTATAACGGGAGCTCTGCAAACTGCACGTAGAAAAAACTCAAGACGCATGAGCTTGGAAATAAGGATAAAACTATCCTTTATAGAAGAGAAAAGCAACTCAGAAGGCCGAGATTTGATGGTGGATAAGCTATCCCATCAATAAAGAAAATCCTTTTGTGTGTGTTGTGGAAATTGAAATCATCTTTAAAACAAGAAATGTAAACCGGATCTTCGGTATTCCCAAGTTCCAGCAGATAGTACTTCAAAAGGGGTGAGTACTGTTATATTTCTTGAGTTGTATTAGTTGCTTTCTAAAAGTTCTACTACAAATTTTGAGATACTTAGTGTTTTTTCTTGCATGGGAACAATGTTATTGTGGTTCTAGAGAATTGTAAATACGAGTATTGTGTGCAACTTTTAGCTTAAGATTTATTGTGTTTTTAAGTTTCTTGATAGTTTTGATTATTTTACTGTGTTAAAATTTTTTTTGGTTGTTCTGTGTTTGCATGGGACCAGTATTATTGTGATACTAGAGAGTAGTAAATATTGTGTGAATTTTAACAAATATATTGTGCTGATATTGTTCAAAAATGGCTTTTCTCGGAAAAGGGAAAAAGCAAGATATGTTGTTACTCGCAGAGGAATTAGGGGTAGATGTCACGACAAACATGACTGTCCCTAACATCAAAACCGCAATCACTAACAGTGAGGGTTACGAAGAGGAATTCGTAAAAAATCTATTTGAAACTATTATTGCAAATAGAAAAATTGAAGAGGAAAGGGAGAGAGAGGAGACCTTGAGATTAGCGGAGCACGCGTTGAAAGAGAAGGAATTACAATTAAAATTTGATCTAGAAAGATTTAAAATAGAATCCGGACATAGTGTAAACGATGAATCAACCGGCTGTATAAATCCCCGTTCTGTAACCTTGAATGTAAATTTAAGAAAATTAATCCCAGATTTTAATCCAAAGCAGTCAGATATTAGTTTGTATTTGGTGATTTTTGAACGTCAGGCTAAAAGGGCTTTAATTGAAAAAACAGACTGGGTAGGGCATTTATTAGGTTTGTTACCTTTGGATATCGTGCAGTTCATTGCTCGCGAACCGGAGGAACAAGCAGAAAATTATGACTATATTAAAAAACTATTACTTAAACGATTTAAGTTAAGTCCGGAAGTCTTTCGCCAGAGATTTGTTCAACACCAAAAGAAATCGGATAGTACCTGGAAAGACTTCACCTTTGAAATGACTAACTATTTAGAGGAGTGGCTAATCGGCCTAGAGATCGAGTCGTTTGAGGACCTTAAAGATTTAATGGTTGTCGACCAACTAAAAAAACGCGCGTATGCTAGTATGAGAGAACATTTCTTAGATGATTGGGCGAATCTCAAATCATCTACTCAAATAGCCGAACTCTTTGACAACTACGAGGATGTCAGGAAAATAAATTCAAAAACCGCGGATAAATTCAGCAGGAACGAGAGAAATTTGACAACTTCCGGGTTTAGGGAGAAGAAGACTAGGTTCGGGAAAATTCCCGCTAAACCAGTGGTTTCTCTTCCTGAGGGCGATAGGGGGAGAGTTTTCGAAAGACGCATGATACAAAAATGTTTCCATTGCAACCTGCCCGGGCATATAAAGGCGGGATGCCCGAAATTAAATAGGAATAAAGCAACGGAGTCTCTCAATAATATAGAAGGAAATGGGAACTCCGATTTTCTTGGTTCATATGTAACAAAGGGCTCTGTGAATGGTCAAGAAATAGATATACTTAGGGATACGGGGGCAACAATAGATTTGGTGTGTGCTAAATACATTAATTCTTCTTCCTTCTCTGGTGAAAAGGTCTGGGTAAAACAACCGTTAAGCTCAGAATTGGTTTGCTTACCCTTGGCGGTCGTGGAAATTTCCGGAAACTTCGGAACGGTGCAAACTAAAGCAGCAGTTTGTGGTAATCATTTAAATCAACACGGTCGGTATTTGCTCGGAAACAAAACGGCCGAATTAATAAAAGAAAATTTAGGCTATGATTTTCTTTCAGTTGAGGTAGTCAATGCTGTTCAGACAAGATCTCAAACCATAGCGGCTAGGAGAGAAATAGAGTCAAATAGCTGTAGCGATAGGAAAGGGGAAGGAGAGGCTATAATTGTTTCTCCGGAGGCAGAGGATCAAATTTTAATCCCTGAACTGCAGGAATATGTTCCGGAGCTAGAGCTGCTAAAAGTTACTCGAGATGAGTTAATTGAAGCTCAAAAAAATAGCGAGGATATTAAATCATTGTACGAACAGGCAGTCAGTCAGGTGCAGGCAATAAATAAGGCTTATTCTCTAGAAAACGGGTTACTCGTCAAAAAACGCGAGGATAAGTTAGGTAATGTGGCTAAATTAATAGTAGTGCCAGAAAGGTTCCGTGAGCAAATTAAATCGTTGTGTCATGAAGGAACCTCTGCACATCTGGGGGTTACGAAAACTAAAGACAAGTTAAACCGATATTTTTATTGGCCGAATTGTTATAAGGATATAGAAGCGTACGTAAAGACTTGCGATCAGTATCAGAGGGCTGGGAAGCCAAATGAGAAAAAGAAAGCTCCACTAAAATTGGTCCCGGTTATTCAGGAGGTCTTTACTAAGCTAAATACTGATGCATGTGGGCCTCTCCCAATCACATCTAATGGGAATCGATATCTTATCACGGCCATATGCATGTCATCAAAATTCCCTGAAGCTATTCCGGTGGCTGATATCAGTTTGGTTAGTGTTACAGATGCTCTCTTAAATATCTTTAGTCATATGGGTTTTCCACGGGAAATACAATGTGACCAGGGTACTTCCTTTACTAATGCTCTGACTAACCGAGTTTTTTGAAAGATTCGGAATACTTGTCCGGCATAGTTCTGTGTATCATCCTCAGAGTAACCCTATTGAGCGATTTCATCGAACATTGAAACGACTCCTGCGAGTCTTATGTTTAGAGGCAGGCTCCGAATGGGACAAACATCTTCCGTCTATTCTTTTAGCGTTGCGAACTGTAACTCACGAGAGTACAGGGTACCCCGTCAGAGTTGGTGTATGGGAAAAATTTGCGGACTCCAGAAACATTAGTAATGGAACATTGGATGGAACCGGAAGAAGAAAATGATATCGTCACTGAATATGTGTTTAAGTTAATTAATAGATTAAAAAGGTGTCAGGAGGTAGCTACAGATAAAATGGAAGAGATGCAAATTAAGAGGAAAACTTGGTATGATAAAAATGCAGTAAAACGCGAATTTAAAGATGGAGATTTAGTACTTGTTTTGGCTACATCTCGAGCGAATAAATTAGCAGTACAGTGGATAGGTCCTGGGACGGTTTTAAATAAAATTTCCGAAACGAACTATTTGGTAGAAATTCCCGGCAGACGAGAAACCTCTCAAATCTATCACATAAATATGCCTAAAACGTATTATAAAAGGCCGGAACATTGTTAATTTATAATTACCGATGAAGCACACCAATCTCTCGCAGATCAGGATTTAGAAATCCCATACTTAGAAACAATTCATCATTTATGATTTCGAGGATGTCATCCAGGCTAGCGAGTTAAACAAATGTCTG